>JAXGGA010001043.1:0-172130 GCA_038373865.1 Uloborus plumipes
CATCTGTAGAAGAAAAAAGTCATGACTTGGGGGAGGGGGTTGTATTTTTTCAATTAAAATGTACAAAAAACCATCAAAAAGGATTAGGCTTTTTTTCTACTTGTTTCTTTTTTCTTTTTTGAAATAAAAGCAAGAGTATGGACGTCATGAATTAAATAATCCTCAATGATGTCATCGAGGTACGTTCAAAGTAGACCTGGAAATAAACCGTAAGATTCAAGTAAATCATATAACCACTCACTTCTCTAGCCAACTTTTACTACAGGAATTACAGCTGATCATATTAAAAGTAAACAATGTTGAAAGAACTGACATGTGAAGAAGATACCGTGATTTTTCTTATTGCATGATTACTGGTTATCTGGCAAAAAATATCCATTTCATATAATGTGTTAAAGCGGGGTATTATGTATCCCATTTAGCGCGCTATTTATTATTATCAATATATCTCACCAATGTTATATCTTTGGTTTCAAATTCGAAAACTAATTTCCTTTTGAAGCTAAAAACTAAACAGGATTTATAACGCTTATTTTGTCGTCTTACTATAAGCTTGGCATTTTAACTTAGAAAAGATAATATCAACACTGCAAAAAATTAGCTGTTGTTTTTCCAGTATAATACTGGCAGCCGAGGTTCCTATTTAAAACTGTAAAATGATTTAAACTGTAAAACTAGCAATTTTAGTCTGTTACTGTAAAGTTAGCAATTTTACAGTTTATTGCCGTAAAATTTAGCTGCGTTGTAATGTAAAAACGACAGTATAATACTGGTAGCAGAGGTTTCAGTTTACTGCACGGTACTAAACTGTTAAACGCACGGTACAAAAATGTTAATTTAGTTATTTTATAGTTTAATTCTGTAAAAATAACAATTTACAGTTTATTGCCGTAAAATTAGCTGTGTTTTACTGGAAAAACGACATTCATTTTCGACAGTGAAGACAAAGTACGAAGAGAAGGGTTAAATGCTTCGGAATTGGAAATCAAATGCAATAGCCGTTAGTAATACTACTTAATCAGAACGATTTCGACTAATGTCCAGACTGCGTAATCTGCTCCAACTGTGCAAATACGATTGAACTCACCCTCAAGACAGGCGATGATGCTATCAGTGAGGTCCAGAGTTTGCCATCCTCCCGTATGCATCTTCGACAAGGGGATGGTCTCGATCTTCGGCCTCAGGGGGCGAGTGAGGTCCAAAATGTCCACCTCCATGGTCAGCTTCTTCTGGTCCAGCCGCTGCTTCTGTCTGAGGGGGTGCTTGGACTGCAGGTGGAGGTCGACTCGCTCCACGTATTCCGTGGGATGTACGCCTGTAAGGTTGAACACCAAAATGTCTTCGTTTCCTAACCTTCCTGAAAGAATACAAACGTTTTGAGGTTTAAAATTTAAGACATTCGGAGTTAATTGAATCGTTTATTCCAGAAACCACTTAAGAGATAAACACTAAAAGTTGGAAACAGTATTTTTACCGCTATTTATGAAAAATCCGATTAGGATTTCAATATTTTAAACTGAAATATATACCTGTTTAGATATATTTCTTTCAGAAAATATTATTGTAACCGCTACTAAATAGTTGAACGTGAAGAAATAAATGTTTTTTTTTTTTTAATTAGAAATTTTTCGTCGTTTAGGTGATTTCTGAAAGAAACGATTCAATTGTTATGTGAAGTAATATGATACAAAATCATGCTATAAAAATATGTGTGCATATAATATGTTTTTTTAGACATTCCAGTAGAGAACTGTATCTGAAGGGAAATAATGTGATAATGAGCATAATTTTCTTAACTTTACATGCAAAAGATTTTCTTTTCTTTTTTCTTTTTTAATTTTAAAAATAATGATTGATACGTGTTGTGGGTGCAACCGCACTTGCAACAGGTACCTATCATTAGTTTTTACGTTCAAAAAATGCTTTTAAAAAGATGATTTTTTATACCGCGATACATCTGTACCTCCGAACTAAAACGACGTGAGTCCAAAAATGGTGATTTTCACTTTATTACTGCATTGTATGTAGAATCTAATTCCGCATCGACCCCCATGAGAACGTTATCCTATAAAATAAATTCCTCCACAATTATTTAGCAGCATTAAAAGAGCCCTAGTCCCATAACTTGCATGTATCCGACAATCATTTCACCCTCTCATGAAATGTAAAGAAAATGGACTTCCGTAAGTCTGGTTCTGAAGTAGCAGGGTGGGTCAATTTCAACTTTTTTTTTTTTTCAAAAACGCCTGCGGTAGAAAAAGTTCTCCATCGATATCACACGTTTGTAAAAAAATGTTTTTATATAAAACCATATTTAAACCCATCGTCCCAGCAACGCCCTTAAAATTTCACCAAATATGTAAAGATAAAAATTTTATTTTGGGTTTTAAATTTTTTATGTGTGATTTTTTTAATCACCTATAGTGAAAATAATTACAAAGCGAGATTCGTTGTTCTTGAAAAATTACATTCTGATCTCGTATGATATGTAAGCTCTTTATCAGGTGCCTTGAAGTTTCGCTAAATAGATTAAAAAGAGCGTTTTTGATTTAATTAGGAAATTATATAAGTGATTTTAATCGAATATAGCGAAAAAAAATGCACAGTAAAACTCTCTATACATGAAAAAAAAACTCTAATTTTGTATGATATTTAAGTCCTCTGCCGGGCAGGCGGATTTCTAATTTTTTTCATAATTTCGATATTTTAGCCCTGTAAAGCAGAATTTTTATCTAGCGTATTTTTAATAATTAAATCATTCCAAACATTTTTTCCTGCAGCTTGTACCAATATGTAATCAAAACACTCAATTTCAGGGCCAAAGCAAACCAAAATTATGCCGAGATCTTGATAAAATTTGGTGCCCCTCTTACGAGAAAATCCACACATTTTTAAAGTAGTTTTCTCTATATATTAAAAAAAAGTAATCTCAAAGATACTGTGAAAGGATGTTTGTGGCTGTCTTGCGTTCAGGCGGCTGCAGCTCCATAGCACTTACAGACTTGAAATTTTAGTACAAAATTAGTTCGAACCCCCTAGATTTTCACCTCGGAGCCATTTTTCTCAATTTCGAATTAGTTTTTTTTTTTTTTTTTAATAATTTTTTTAAGCGTAAATTTCATACTTCACTAAATTGGAGGGCGAAAAATCTCCCCACCCGTAATGTTATATGTCATTGGATTTTTTTTTTTTTTTTTTTTTCTGAAGAAGAAGATGTTTTCCATTTCTCCCCATTAATTATGACAGGAGACAAAGGTTATTCTAATTTAGCTATTTTTCAAGGCTCACCTCGAGCAAAATTATATTACATTCAGCCAAACTGCTTCAAAATCTTTTCAACAAGGTCGTGTTCGATAAACAAAACCGGTGACTCTTCGTTTTGTAAATTGCCCGTCTCATTTAACAAAATGTATACGATTGCTTTTATCGCATTACTTTTTTTAGCATCTAAGAAAGGTTGTCATAATTCTAATGGTATTTATTTTATTTAAGTGATTTCATATGAATTACATTGCGTGTTTGATTTAACTTTTTTTTCTGCGAGGGAAAGAAACAGGATTTTCTGTTTGGGCTAGATATTTTACTGTGTTTTTTTTTTATTATGTACGTTTTATTTTATTTTGTATATCAGTAGGGTTTTTTTTATTTATTTAACGAATTATTTCAAATTGTAATGGAACTGTTACTGTGCTTTCAAACGTTGAATGTAATCCTGGCCAAATTCATGGTGCTAAACCCTAATAATACTTTTTTGGAGTGTAAACTTAGTAGTTGGCTTTTTTTTTCACAATTTTTGTACCCATAATGGGACAACAGCTTTCAATAGGATTAAGGTCGAGACTGTTCCCAGGCCAGTTCAAAACTTTAATACCGTATGTTTTTAGATAGGTCTGCACCTTAATGAGGGAAATATTTTCTTTAAATATCGGTTTTGTTGTTTGTATGAAAACATGTAAATGAGGCATAAAATCGTACGGGGAAAAATTAAATCCCACTTCCGATTTCGCTGTATGACAGGGTGCAAAATCACGTTGAATAATGCAATTTCTTGCTCTTTTAAAATAATCCCGAATAACTGGATTTAAGCACTCGTCCAAGATGTCAGTGTAAATTGGGGCATTAACAGTGCCTCTAATAAGTTTGAGGCATCCAATCCCTTTGCTTGATATGTTTCCATAAACCATTTGGCCCGCTGGGAAGTTCACATTAGGCGATATTCAATCTGGATGAAATGCTTCGTTCTTTCTTCGCCGAACATATCTCTAAATTTTGATTCACCCAAGAAAATTATTGAGTTCCATTGATTCATTGTCCATGAAACATGTTATTTTGCCCATGAAAGTCGCTTCTGCTTCATTTTTTTTCGTAAGTAATGGCTTTTTTTTTGGCCCGATGGACAAAAAGACCACATTTTACAAGCCGTCTTTGTACAGTTCGTGCGCTCAAACTAACATCACTTGTATTCTCAAATTGAGTTTTTAAGTCAGGAGCACATACATGACAATTATTGAGATACATCCATTTCAAATTTTGAAACTGAGACTTTGAGGTTACCTTTTTTCTTCCTGATACAGTTCTTCATTGATCATCGCCAGTTTCAAGTTCAAATTTTAGCACTCTCGAAACAGTAGATTGATTACAACATATTTTTTTTTAGCTATCACACCGTTAGAATATCCTTCTTTAGCTGAAGCAACTGCAGTTTTTTTTCTCATCGTAATTGCGCATACGGACACATAGCGGGCAAGTTTTCACCTCAACCAAAAACAAACCGAAAGCACGTTTCCCCACCTTTGACGAGATATTATACCTTTCGGATGATGAAATACGCTGGAAGCAATCCATTAGGCATTCGGGATACACAATTAAACAGTACGTTGCTTTCCAGCAGTTAAGAGAATTTAATGTATACAAAATCATGTGTTAACATTACACAATGTATGATTTTCTAGGTAATGCAGTTTTTTTTTTTTTTTTTTGCCCGCCACTGTATATATTGGAGTGGATTGGAATACTATGTGAAAGTAACATAACTCAATTCAGAACCAAATACACTTCCCTGTTACCTCCCAAAGAGATAAATATAGTCAAATTCATAGCTCACAGCGTTTCAAAGGTGCACTATACACATTTACTGTGGGCGGCATTAATGCTACACTTACTGTACAATAGCGATTTGTACAACTGGTAGTTGTTGTTCCATCCGATTCTACTGAAAGTAAATCCATGGCAAATAATGACTAGTTAATTGGTTTGTTCAAATTGTTTCAAAGTTACTGCATAAATATAATGTATTTGTTCAAATACTTTCAAATTTTCTCTTTAAAAACAATATTTCGGAACCCCCATGGAACTCAAACAAGAATTCATTGCAATGGGCTCTAAACATATTATCTACAAACGCTGTCCACTAAATCACCAGGAGAACTCTCATGGCAGGTGGCTTACAATGAAATGCTTTGTCTATATTTAATAATGGACTTTCGTTAGTCTGGTTCTGAGGTTGCAGGATGGGTCAATTTTAACTCGTTTTTTTTTTTTTTTTTTTTTTTTTTTTTTTTTTTTTTTTTTTAAATTAATTTCCTGCAGTAGAAAAAGTTGTGCATCGGCATCACACGTTTGTAAAATATATTGATACATAATAGGTACACATTCGTACAGAAGAACAATTCGGTACTGTTATTAGAAAAAAATATTTATCATCGATTTTTTTAAAGGTACGTTTCATATAGCTGGGTTGCAAAGGATAAAAAATCAAAGTTGTGCAAGTTTCTGTAGCAAGTTCTGTAGCACAGCGGAGGACTTAAATATCATACAATATTAAAATGTGTTTTTCGTGTACAAAGAGTATTATTGTGTAACTATTTTCGTAATTTTCATTCAATTATATTAAATCAAAAATATTTTTTTTAATAAAACTGTAAATTCTTTTTACACGCTTGATGAAACTTCAATGGTCTGACGGAGAGCTTAAGTATTATACAAGAGCAGAATAAAGTTTTTCTGAAAAACTATTTTTGCCACAAAGGCCATTTAAAAAATCCCACATAAAAATTCTAAAAGTCAAAATTCAAATACAGTTTTTTACAAATTTGGTAAAACTTCAAAGGCCTGTCTGGTAGTTTAAATATATTTTGATGTCAAAACTTTTTTTTTTCTTTTATAAAGCATTTGATGTCAATACACAATTTTTTCCACCACAGGCATTTTGATTTGTAAAAAAAAACAAACGCTTGGAAATTTCTTGTTTCTTGGTGCAATTTTCATGTTTGTTCAACCTAAGCTTTAAAGCCCTCCTTATCCGCCTAATACATGCAGAAAAATTTTCAAAAGTGATGTAATAAATACCTCAAGCGAAAAATGGTTGAATATGATTAAATTTTGAAAAAGTCAGTTTGGTTATAGGTTTGAAAATAGGTCGGAAATCAATCTTACTAAATATCCCACAGAATCGTGGGAAGACATTCGGATAGAATGGTAAAGACAACAAAAATATGAGAAAAACTGGATTCAGTGTGGGCTGTGATGTAATTGAACAGTGCAGAAAGAAGTGTCAATGATTTGATAAGAGTCACCGCTGTTTACGGAAAGTGGTGTAAATGCTTTGATAAGAGTATTTTCTGTTAGTTGCCACACTTTTTCAAAAATTGAGCTCTTGATTAAAAGAGCCGCGGTCGAATAGATACTTATTGCACAGTTGACAAATGTATAACAGGTGGCAATTTTTTGTTGACTATTTTGTTCACTGGGCAAGAGGACGAGTGTGGAGGGAGACAAACTGTGAACGATTTCGATAAACAAGTCGAAAATTCATCATTGTTTTTAGACATGAGCACATCATAAAAATGGCAGAGAATTAGTGTTTTCATTTTAGCAGAAAATTGGGTACTGGAACCAATGGAGATAATAGTATCTCTAATATCAGGTACCATATCAGAGATGGCGTTCAAGAGGGCAAAAGTTGTTTTTGTTGAAGTGTCCGTAGTTAATAATCACTATTGAAAGATTGCTTACCATTGGCTCTAGAAGTTGTAATTCTTTATTTATTTTACAGATAAAACAAAATTAGAAATATTTACATCAGAGAGAGAGGAAATCAGGTCACAGATGGGAATCGAACAGACGACCTCCGATATACGGAGCGAAGTTTCTACAGCAGAACGACGGATTTCCCACGAGGGTAAATATAAAAGTGTCGTCAACACTTAAAAGTATATGGAAAAGCTGACCCAAATTGTAAGGTTCACCCGGTTTTTGTAAGAAATTAGGGACTAGACCTTAAGGTGTTACCCATAGCTAAACTTCAGTTTATGATTGTGTTAGCAGATACTAGGGTTGTGTATTTAAGCCATTTTTTGATCAGACCTATTTGTCATTCATGATCGGTGTGGTGGAATTCTCGTAGTCTTTTTTGTCGAAACTGTATAATCTCTCTTACAGGCACATGATTAGTTCGAAATTAAACATGAAGAAAATTATATGGCTTGAATCTGCGAAGGATATTATTGAATTTGATGACATTTTCTAAAAGAATAAGTATTGTAATCCAGAATAAGGGTTAACTTAGAAGTAAAATGTTGGACCAGCCCAAAGGATGTGGGAAAGGACCCCTTAAGACAATAGGTCTTAAGGGGTCCTCAATATTTTTAACATTATCTACCATGCTTATTACACGCTAACCTTTTTATCGACCACTACTTCACCAAGCAGATTCATGTACCTAAAATCATTGGTGTTACTTTCATAGTCAAATATGAAAGCAGTTGCCATTGAACTATAGTTGAAGCAAACCTAAGTTAGCAGCATTGTGGAGGCTACTCAAATTCTAATCACAGCACTACAATGCTGAAAAATTTGGTTTTCCTCAACTATTCTGCCACCATAGTTTAATGTGCTGAAATCCAAAATTTTGTTGCACTTCATTTTTGCAGATTTTTTGTTGCTTGTTCAAAGATCTAACTATCAAAGAAATTTAAAATTTTGTTCCTACGTGATTCTGTTTTAATATAGCTAAAACTTTTTTTATATAGCTATTATGCTATTATAGCAATAGCTATTATGAATTTAAAAATTTATGTCTGCTAGTTTTTTCCAACATTTTTTCCTATGGAGATAGGTTTTTCTTTCTTATGACGGCAGTCTAGTTCAGTAACATCAGCTTTCTTTCTTGACTATATATAGTAGAAAAAAATTTCAAAAATTTACTTTCGACCAAAAAAAATACAGTTACAGTTGAGCAAATATGATTTAAATTTCTTCTTTATTCCAGTTACAACTTTCTTTGCCAACCAAAATAGTAACTGAACAGATTAAGCAATGAAATTCTTACTAAAATACAAAAACATTCACTTTGAATAAAGGTTAATATAAATAATTAATTGCAATGTTATTATTTGTGCAATCAAGCTACAATTATGCATGCAAGAAATTGTTTCACTTTTTAGAGGAATAGCTTATGACACCTTTCATTATTACTTCCACTCATACATAGCTAATTAATTAAGAAACAAAAAAATTATTTAAAACAGTTAAATTCCAAGAAGAAGGAAATCATTACGGATGGCAAGTCAGTAGTCGTCCATTCCAGGCAATATCAGACCACTACAACATCAAAGCACACTACCTGCACTAAAGTCCTTAAATTGAGATTTGGATTGCTTTATTAACAAGAAAGTCTGTCAAGAACTAAACGAGCCTACTTTCCTGTAAATCGACACCGGCATTCTAGCATCTGATCAATATTATCTTGATTATCTGAGACTGAAAATTATGTCAAACATACCTTTTTAACACCTAAAGCTGATTTCTAAATGCAAAATATACCAATCTCATCAGACGAAATAGACACGTAAAAAGTAAATAAACGAATAAATAAAGTCTTTTCGCACCTTTTAGAGAATGTAACTGTTATAGTTCTTCCGTAGGAAAATTCCTCAATCGCTTTCAATAAATAAATAACTAAATAAAAGTACAAACATACACAGAAAGGAAAAAAAAAACTCGTTCGTCAATAAAATATCTCGAATTTCATTTTTAATCCGTTGCCAGTTGTTAAATATAAATAAAGAATAAAATGCTCTCGCGAATGAAAAATTTTTGTTACAAAAAAATCGTCTGCTTAAAAAAAAATAATAATAAAAACAAAACCCATAAATAAATAAACAAAAAATCGTCTGCACAGTCTGTCATTTTTTTTTTTCTGAGCCTGTATTTCCGCCATGTTTACGGAGTCGGAGTCGGAATCAGTCCTCACAGAAGATTATCCAGAAAAATACTTTACATGCATTATTTATCAAAACCATTTCCTTACAAAATTAGTTTGAAAGAAATACGCCTTTAAGCTCAGGATCTACATTTAACTTAAACGCTAATATTAAGTTTCTTTCTGAACGGTTCAACGTTGAACAAAAAATGGTTCGAATCAAAAAGCGAACTATGGGAATGAGAATCTCCGAGATCTTTCGAACAAAAAAAAGTTTATTCAATTCGGACGGTACACTTAAAAGTTATTAGGTAGGAAAAGGTTGCTTGAACGGTTCAATGTTGAGCGAAAAAATATTTAAAATTTAAATATGGTAATGAAGTATCCTTGCTGAGATCCTTCGAATAAAAAAAAAAGTTTGTTTAAATCTCACTGTTCACTCAAAAGTTATTAGGGGCTTGTTTGAAGGAAGCTTGTTTGAACGGTTCAATGTTGAACGAAAAATTGTTCAAATCGAAAATGTAAATACGGGAATGAAGTATCCTTGATAAGATCTTTCTAACAAAAAAAAAGTTTGTTCAAATCGGACTGTTCATTAAAAAGTTAGTATCGCGGGACCGGTTGTTTGAACGGCTCAAAGTTGAACCAAAAATTGTTCAAATCAAAAAATCAAATATGGGAATGAGCTGTACTCGCAGAGATCTTTCCAACAAAAAAAGTTTGCTCAAATCGGAATGTTCATTCAAAAGTTATTAGGGGGGACAGACAGACAGACCGACAGACGCACAAATTCCCCATCTCAATACCCTACTTTCCAATTTTTAATTTTTCAATATTCATTTTTCTTTTTTATTTCTTTTTGCCTTTTTTTTTTGGATTTGGCGATATTTTTTTGACTTGGCGATATTTTTTGGAATTGGCGATATTTTTTGGACTTGGTGATATTTTTAAGATGCATTGAGCCACTTTTAATGCTTTTTAGTCTTTCTTTTATTTTTAACGGGGAAAGTAGGCTTTAAACGAAAATCCAGTTTTCCTGAGCCTCGAGAGACAAGAATAGCAGACGACAAATGGATTTTCTGGAGTAGGAGACCAAAGCCTTCTGCTATCGTAAGTTTTTGACGACTCTATATGCAGTAGTAAAGATACATTATCGGGTTGAAACTACTAGATACTGTTTGATTTTCTTAGGTAAAACCTTCCGCGTATTTACGCATGCGTCAGGTCTTCTCTGATCTTACTAAAATAGGGGGTGATAGGTAAAATAACAATAAGGGGAAGAATAATAAGAAGCATTTGAGCCGTATCAAACAACGTAGAATTTTAAATACCTAGTTTAGTTGAATATGTCAAAAGGATAGCAAATGCAAGTTTTAAATTGAAAACTTCGGAAAGTTCCCATTCACAACCCATCACCCCGTTTTTAAGTAGAATGGTTCGCGAGTGCTAGGCAAGGCTTTCACGGACGGACAGTACACTAGACCTAGAGACTAAAGATAACACAGGTTAGGTTGGAAAGAGTAGCGTTGAGGTGGTGAACAAAGTTACACTAAAACTTTACGTTGAGCAATTTTTTACTTGCTTGCCGCGCAATTTTTTACTTGCTTGCCACGTGGCGAGTGGTGACCGCTGATCTCGATTTTTACCGTATTTGAAAACTTTTCGTTTTCTTTTTTGACCTTTACTTTAGATGTTATCAGCATCTCCTATTGATAAAAATTGTTTAAAAAAATTATAAGAGCCTCGTATGGAGTACACTAAACTTATATACGGATTCCCATCTCCTCTTATCTTTCCTATTTACGTATATGCATATACCCTATTTCATATAAATTTCTATTTAATATTATCAATATGACATGTATAGCGTAATGTATAGTAGAAGGAGTAACTTCGCTTTATTCTCCTCAGCAAAAACATTTCCCTAAAAATGAAGAGATAAATCATCTGCATCCCTTATATTACACTCAACATGCTGAAGAAATATTCAGATTCGTATTGTTTTTCCCAATTTGTGGCAAAAACCCGATCTTTGTCCGAGACTTGGGCGTGACCGCAGCCCTGGGTCAGTCCGGGAGAGTTATGGGCTGTCATCATCAGCCGGATCTGCGACTGATGCTGATGGATCCAGTGACGAACGACCCGCCCGGATAAATAGAATGCTTGTCTGACTTACCACATAAGCAAACACCCACCCACCCGAAGAGAAGGGATTCGTTTCTAGACTGGAAAAGAAATGGGATTTTTGTTTCAGAATGATGCGGAGAGTAGGAGTTCTTATATCCTGTCAGTGAACTGATTTTTGTAGAGGTGTTGCAAGAGTTGAGAATTAAACTTATAAATATCTTGCATGCAGCATGTTCTGAGCTTGTCTTTCTAGACGTACATAACGATTTATTAACTAAATAGGCTGATTTATCACATGAGCATTCACCCACCCACCAGAAGAAAAGGGATTTGTTTCAATGGGAGAAAAGAAACTGAATGGAACGAAAAGTAGGGGGTTTTTTTATCCTGTCAGTGAACTGATTTTTGTTGAGGCATTGCAAATGTTCTAAATTAAAGTTATAAATGTCTTGCATCAACAAGTGCTCAGCGTGTCTGTCTATACGGACATAACAGTTTATAAGCTAAGCAGTCTCACTTAGCTCATGACGTTCTCAATCATTAGTTCTCAAATCATTAGCAAACACCCACCCACCATAAGAGAAGGTACTCGTTTCTAGACGAGAAAAGGAATAAGATTCTTGTTTCTGAATGATGCGAAAGTAGGAATATTTTTATCCTGTCAGTGGACTGATTTTTGTTGAGGTGTTGCAAATATTACAAATTTAAGTTATAAATGTCTAGCATGCAACACGTTCTGAGCGTGTCTTTCAAGACGGATGTTACAGTTTATTAACTAAAAGTCTGACTGTGTGTGTGTGGACCACATAAGCAACCACCCACACCCACGAACATGGAAGGAACTAATTTCTGGGAGAAAAAAGAAGTAGATTTCTTGTTTCTAAATGATACGAGTAGAAGTTTTTTATATCTTGTCAGTGAATTGATTTTTTTAAGGTGTTGCAAATGTTCCAAATTTAAGTTATAAATGTCTAGCATGCAACACGTTCTGAGCGTGTCTTTCAAGATGGACATAACAGTTTATTGGCTAAATAGTCTGACTTACCACATAAGCAAACACCTACCCACCAGAGGAGAGGGGACTCGTTTCTTGAGGAGAGAAGAAACTGAGTCATGTGAAAAGTAGGATTTTTTTTTATCCTGTCAGTGGACTGATAGTTGTTGATTTATTGCAAATATTCCAAATTACAGTTAGAAATGCCTTGCATGAAACATGTTCTGAGCGTTCTAGACGGACGTAACAGTTTATAAGCTAAATAGGTTGGAAAAATAAAATTGTGTATATCGTAGGCTGAGTATTAGTTAGTGATGTGCCAGATATCCGTATCTGCGGATATCCGCGAGAAAATGAAGATCTGAGAATGGTTGTAATGTGAATAGAGCTAAAAAGTCTACTAGTTTTGTCCTTACCATACACAACAAATTAAAAAAAGACGTCAAACAGAGCTAGGAGAGATTTAAAGGAGCAGTTGAAAGAAAGGGACATAAATCAGGAACCTAAAGCTGTTGCTGTTGTAGTTGTCTTGTGCCAGCCAGGCTGGCAATTTGGGGTGCGCTGCTTCACTTTTCCAACTGTACCGTAATTTGGTGGGAAGTCCGACTTCCACAGTACACGCATGCCATAGGGACCCGTTTATAGGGTAGGCAACCTTTCACACAACAACACATTCACACAAAGAAAGGACAAGGACAGGAGAGAAAAATTACATCCATGCCAGAGCCGGGATTCAAACAAGGAACATTCCCATCCGGTCAGACTTTTCTGACCACTAGACAAGATGGCCGACAACTAAAAGCTGTAAAACAGCAAATTAGAATAAAAGATAGGAGTTTTTCAATAGTATGAACTCTTTACTCTGTATTACACGGCTATTTCATTTTCACCGCTTTTTGTAATTTCTTTTCTCAAACGATTGCTTTTATGACAACAAAATATGCGATGTTTTTTTTTTTTTTTTCTTTTTTCGAGTAACACTTTATTACAATTAGTTGTGGAATGTACTCATGTGTACTCATGATAGTTTGGGGACTTACTTTAAAGTTAATTTTAGAAATATAAATGGTATACCATGCTATTCTCCCTTCTGTAGAATTCAAAAACAAATTTCCTGGCGGATACTTTATTTAGTTAGTTATTCCGAGCGTCAAAAATAGTATATAACAAAAAAAAGGGCATGACATTAAAATTAGAATAAAAAAAGAAGAAAGTAGATCCTTTAAAATTTAGGATCCCCTCCGCCCACCCTCAAAAAAAAAAAAAAAAAAAAAGAGTGACAGCTTTTAATGTTGAAGTATTAATATCACGATGTAAGATTCTACTACGAAATATGTTTTGATAACTTTAATAAGGTAATAAATATGACTAAATTATTTTCATCTACATAAAACAGAGATCATAAATTTAACTTGTAATTAATATAAATCAATAAAACCTTTATTGCCATTTTTTTCTTTTAATAAATGAGACCCGGCAATGGCAAAAATAAATCACCCAGGGACCCGAAGGATTTGGAGCCGCCGCTGCATAATGGTGTTTTAATTGAACTTGGATGTGTGTAAATGCAAATCTCTCTCTCACCAAGTATTTCCGAAAATGTAACGTAGGGAAAACGTTCCAAAATGTTCATTTGTTTTCTTTTTAAAAATTGAGGGAATTTTTCGTATATGCGAAAAATTTCCTCGAATTTTTGTGCATTTCTTGTACTATTTACAAGAAATGTAAAAAAATAACACAGAGAAATACTGCGCTATAATATTTGCTAGGATATAATGAAATCTAACAAAATAGTTAAAGAATTTGAACTTCATATTCCAACTAGCTGCCAGGGCAGCTAGATTAGCTTCCTGCGGCATGTTGATGCATAACGTCCCCCTTCTCTAACTTTTACCTCATTCTGAAGTTATATTATTTGCTATAATTTAATGTTCATTCGATTTCAAGACATACCACGCACGTGGCCCGGCATTGCACGGGCACTTCGTGCCCTGAAAGTAGTGAGGAAAATTTCAAGAAACTATTACCCGCCAAGGCGGCTCGCTAACAGGCGCTTCACGCCTTTACTTTTTTCCTATATAAAAAAATCATTCGAATTATTGAGATGCTTCGCGCTTTCAAGATGGTGAGGAAAGTTTCAGTAAGTTCAGCTCGCTTAAAGGAAAAAAGCAGACATAGATACTCAGTTTTTAATATAAGTAGATGGCTTTTCAACAAATGAATGTTTCAAAATATTACAAGTAGCTAGCGATAAAAATATTACGTAAGTGGCCGCTTATGAGTTTCGTGTTTGATTTAGTTAAGCCTTCATTCAAAATTCTCATTATCATTGTTATCCCTGTTTCATAGCAACCACGTTTTGCAAAAATGGATTTCATATTTAATCATTTATTAGGCTTAATCGATTTAAATTTGACTACCTATTAATTGATATCTTCTCTAATTAAAATCGTATAATTGAAACTAATGAAGCCTGAAAAATTACCTATCTATCGGTACCTGGTTCGACTTTCAGTTCATTGGCGTTCAGGAGAAAGAAGCGTGACATAGATAGATTAGTTAGAAAGAAAGATATAAAGAAAGATAGTTAGAAAGAAAGATACTCAGTTTTTAATATAAGTAGATGCTTATCAGCTCTATAAAATGGAAACAATTTCCTGGATTTTCTATGTTTTATTTAATTACTACGCTCACGACTATGCTAGTGCTATAAAGGTAAAAAAACAGGTCATGTAATTTGAATGCGCTTTAAAGTCATTCAAAACACAACCGCTAAAAATAAAATACCTTTAAGAAATTAAAATTAGAAAGAAGAAACAACAAAAAATTTAAAAGACGTATCCATAACAACACAATAAAACGGTAATAACTTGAATGAAAAAGAAAAATTCGAACACTGTACTTCAAACACATGTATTTTTTTTTTTTTTTTCTGTTTGGGATAAAAACATGAATCCTCTACCGTGAGTTTAGAAAAATCTGGGGTTAAAAATATTGCTCTGTCCAATGGTGCAAAAAAGAAAACTGAGGAACAATTAGTTTAACTCTTATTGATTGTTTTGATGAGGAAAGTAGTGCCTGAAATTGAGCGAAGTCTTGAAAAAATGAAGTTTCGAACGCAAAAAACTCGCTTTGTATTTACGATAGAGAATTGGAACAAATTGCTTCGAAAGCAGTAAAATTTGCCCTTTCCAAAGACAGATAACATTTATAAGTACAAGTAATTTTTAACCCCAATATTCGGCGATTTGCGTAAAAAAGGCCTTAAAATGGAATAACAAAAAGAACCGCTTGTCGAACTTTTTTGTACTGGAGCCCAAACTTTTCCGGAGCTAAAAGGAACAAACGCTGGCATTTTTTGCAAAATCGGCTGGGTAGTTCTCGAATTTTGCACGTTCAAACACACAGACGCTTTTTGAGACTTCATTTTTAGCCTACTTTCCCGTTAAAAATAAAAGAAAGACGAAAAAAGTATTAAAAGTAGCTTAATGCATCTAAAAATATCGCCAAGTTCAAAAAATATCGCCAAGTTAAAAAAAATATCGCCAAGTCCGAACAATATCGCCAAGTTAAAAAAAATAAAAAGGTAAAATGAATATCGAAAAATTAAAAATTTGAAAGTAGGGTATTGAGATGGGGAATTTGTGCGTCGGTCGGTCGGTCGGTCGGTCGGTCGGTCGGTCTGTTGGTCGGTCTGTCTGTCCCTCCCTAATAACTTTTGAATGAACATTCCGATTTGGACAAACTTTTTTTTTGTTGGAAAGATCTCTGCGAGTACAGCTCATTCCCATATCTGATTTTTCGATTTGAACAAATTTGGTTCAACTTTGAACCGTTCTAACAACCTGTCCCGCGATGCTAACTTTTGAATGAACAGTCCGATTTGAACAAACTTTTTTTGTTCGAAAGATCTTTTCAAGGATACTTCATTCCCGTATCTACATTTTCGATTTGAACAATGTTTCGTTCAACATTGAACCGTTCAAACAAGCTGTCCCCCCTAATAACTTTTGAATGAACAGTCCGATTTAAATAAACTTTTTTTTTTGCTCGAAGGATCTCAGCAAGGATACTTCATTACCGTATTTAAATTTTCAATTTGAACATTTTTGGCTCAACATTGAACCGTTCAGGCAACCTTTCCCCACCTAATAACTTTTGAGTGAACCGTCCGAATTGAATAAACTTTTTTTTGTTCGAAAGATCTCGGCAAGTACAGCTCATTCCCATATTTGATTTTTCGATTTGAACAATTTTTGGTTCAACTTTGAACCGTTCAAACAACCTATCCCGCGATGCTAACTTTTGAGTAAACAATCCGATTTGAACAAACTTTTTTTCGTTCGAAATATCTCATCAAGAATACTTCATTCCTGTATCTACATTTCCGATTTGAACAATTTTTCGTTCAACATTGTACCTTTTAAGCAACCTTTCCCCACCTAATAACCTAAGCAACCTTTCCCCACCCTTTTGAGTGAACCGTCCGAATGGAATAAACTTTTTTTTGTTTGAAAGATCGCGGAGAGACTTTCCCATACATTCCCATATTTCGCTTTTTGATTCAAACCATTTTTCGTTCAATAGTGAACCGTTCAGAAAAAAAAATTTACATTAGCGTCTACGGGGAATTTAAGTAGAATGTTGATCCTGAACTTAAAGTCGGATTTCCTTCAAACTAACTGTGTAAGAAAATGGTTTTGATAAATAATGTTTGTAAAGTACTTTTCTAAGTAATCTTCTGTGAGGACTCTGATTCCGACTCCGACTCCGCGAACATGGTGGAAATGCAAGCTCAGAAAAAAAATGACTGAACGTGCAGACGATTTTTTGTTTATTTATTCATTTGTTTTATTTTATTTATTATTATTATTATTATTTATTATTATTTTTTTTTTTTTTTTTTGCAGACGATTTTTTTTTGTAACAAAAATTTTTCATTCACGAGAACATTTTATTCTTTATTTATATTTAACAACTGGCAACGGATTAAAAGTGAAATTCCGGACATTTTATTAACGGACGATCTTTTTTTCTTTTTCTTTTTTTTTTTTTTTTCTTTCTTTGATAAAATGTGTTTTGATGATCTTTGTACTTTTATTTATTTATTTTTTTTAATTATTATTATTATTATTATTATTATTATTATTTTTTTTTTTTTTTTTGAAAACGATGGAGGATTTTTTCTACGGAGGAACTATATCAGTTACACTCTTTAAAAGGTGTGACAAAACTTTATTTATTCGTTAATTACTTTTTACGTGTCTATTTCATCTGATGAGAGGGGCATATTTTGCTTTTCAAAAACAGCTCTAAGTGCTAAAAAGGTATGTTTGACATAATTTTCAGTCTCAGATAATCAAGAGAATAATGATCAGATGCGAGAATGCCGATGTCGATGTACGGGAAAGTAGGCTCGTTTAGTTCTTGACAGAACTTCTTGTATACTATGTAGAGATTCATTTTACTTAGTGATTATTCATTCAATCGTGAGCAGGTTAAAAGTTTATGCTATAATATTTGTAACATCTGATCACACTCTATACAAAACTGCAAAAAATAACCTACATTGGTTATCCAAAAAAAAATCAGAAATTTCAGAAATTGGATCAGTTTTCTTAATTTTGTCGACAAACACGATGTAGGGGAATGTGGGGCAAAGTGAAATAGTTAAGTTAACATACCTGCTTCAAAATGAACAAATTGGAAATCAGTGTACATAAAGAAGAGATAATGTGTTTTGTAATACAGCTATTATGGAAAAGTTATTTTTCATTTTTGGCAGTTAATTTGCGCCTTCAAAAAAAGATGGAAATTTTTGAGTTCAAAAAACCATGGGGCTAAGTGAAAAACACTATTTTGTAATGGAATATTTTCTATTTGAATTACAGTAATTTTCTCCAAATGAATACGTAAATAAACGAATAAATAAATTATTAATGAAGAAATAAATGAATCATTAAATGAATTAATTAATATATGAGAAAAAAAATAAGTGAATAAAATAAAGAATGAATAACAAAATAAGTGAATGAATAAATAAATAAGGGAATGAATAACAAAATAAGTGAATGAATGAATAAATAAGGGAATTAATAATAAAATAAGTGAATAAATGAGTAAATAGGGGAATCAATAAGCAAAATAAGGAACAAATTAATAAATGAAGAAATACGTAAGTAATTTAGTAAATGAATGCATAAGCAAACGAAATGAGCTATTTCATTTTGCCCCTGCATGCACTTGACAAATGACATTAAACATTTAAAATCAAAACATGTCTAATGTAAACTAAATAAGGACTGCACTGGATGTCAGTAGATCTCAATTGATACTTCAAATGATAATTATGAAAATTTTATCATTTTATAATAAAAATAAATATTTTTGGAAAACCACGAATATTACAATAAAGGTATCAAATGTTGAAAATTAGTTGCATAATTTTTTTCGTCGATCTTTGGAGCTATTTATATTTTGATAGAATCAACCGTATGTCTGGGAACTTGGTTAAAATATTTCTAAATAGGTGGCGCTGCGATCTGCGAAAATGATTTACCATTTCACTTTGCCCCACATTCCCTGCTCAAATTCAATTGATAAATTCGGTAAAAGTTGTTTTTCTGTCAGTGAAGTGTCAAACGAGGAAAACAACCTGTCCTCGCAAAAATCTTCCGCGCAAATTTTTAGTCTAAACTCTAATTTTTACTTAAGCAGTTTTTTTAGGAGAGCATAAATATTTTTTTCAAGAATTACCTTGATCATTTGCAATTTGTTAAATCTATACTTTTTTAGTTTTAAAATCTTGTAATTTGGCATTTGAAATTCTAGGTTGATACAAAAAATCAACAAACAAAGGAAATAAAACGGTCTTGTCAAAACGTAACAGAAATTTTTAACATAGATCAGCAAAACTCCTCTATTTGGCCTACTTTTCAGCAAAAAGTAGAATAAAACAAACGCTAAATACGAATAAAATAACTAGTAAAATATTTTACTCGAAAAGCATTTTTTTTTTCTAATTAAAATAAAGATTATAAAAGGAAAAGTGTGTGTACACCTGTATCCTACTCTTTTATGCCTTTTCAAAAAATGACTAAATTTTTAGAGCATTTTTTAACTCTTAACGCCTATATACGATAATTATGTATTATTGTTACTTAAATAAGAATCCAACTCATGATTTTTTTTTAATAAAGATATTTAAAGGAATTCATTTAAAACTTGTTTTTCATTTTCTGCTTTAAAATAAGTAAGGTTTTTTATATTATTTTTAAAGTATTTTACATTTACTATTGCAATAGCGCACGTCTTTCTGCACAGACAATTTATGTTTAGTTGATTGCTTCATGTATTATAGCATAAACTTTAAAATATTACAATTCATTACTCTTTTTGTATAACATTCAGAATGAAGAAATAAACTGAAAGTTTTGCAACATTAAATATATTAGCAACACGGTGTAGTTAACGGCAGAACATAAAAATTCAAAAAGAAAAATAATAACGCATCAAAATGTTTTTTTTTTTTTTTCCTGAAAGAAAACCAACAATTCAAAACATTGCTGATAATTTTAATAGCGTAGTCCGGATATTTTTTCCCTCACCTTTTTTATTTAATGGGAAGGGGTGGGCAAGGAATACATTTAAACTAACTACTATTTTTTGTAATATTGATGCAAAAAATCTTAACTAATGCTTTAGTTTTGAATAAAAAGTTCTAATTTCGACCGTAGATGATAGCCAATATTGCTGAAGTCAAAAAATTTTCTTCTAATACAGTTCAGCATCGAAATTCTTAACTTCAAAAATCTGAAACGACAAAAAATACGAACGCACATTTCAAAGCTCTTTCTGTCGAAAATCAGTGTGGTTTTTCCCCCTTTTAAATGTGTGGAAATCCTTATTTAATTACAGTAATTGATTCAACTTTGAATCAGTGTAGTTTCCAAAAGGTCATAATTTTCTTTGTTTTAATTACTATATAATAGGTCCTTCCAGAGTACATACAGTACAGTAAATATTTTTAAAAATTTCCTTTAGATTCAGTAAAAAATGGGAATAAATTTATTACATTTTGTTGTAAAAAGTAATTACTTATTATAGAGTAATGTACTCTATTGTATACTATGTACTAGGAATGCACCGATAAGCAAATTGGCCGATTACCTTTACCAATCGGCTGTTCATAATCGGATGATTAATCGGCTTTCCCAATTAATTATCATTTTTTACTACTATCAATATCTCTATCATCTTTTTTTCTCTTACCCCCCCCCCCCCCCCAGTTTCGATT
Source organism: Uloborus plumipes (assembly GCA_038373865.1). Taxonomy (NCBI): domain Eukaryota; kingdom Metazoa; phylum Arthropoda; class Arachnida; order Araneae; family Uloboridae; genus Uloborus; species Uloborus plumipes. The sequence goes on from JAXGGA010001043.1 coordinate 20,620, forward strand.
TTAGAAATACTAGTGATTAGTTTATTTCTGAGAAACATTTTTCTCCACTTTCCTAGCTTTTCCAAAATGATTTCAAAACTTCATCCTATTTCTTTTAGCTAATTGTCATTTTGTTAATAAAGTTAACTAGGCACGAAAACTTGTATAAAAACAGGGGGAGATTGGTGAGCACGCTTATTTAGGAACAGTTTTAATTTAAACTTATTTTTAAACTATAAGTAACCATTTAGTACAAAACGTATTCTTTGTGAAAACTCTATAAAGTTGCTTAAAACACTGTAATAATGGAGAAAAATATCGTCTCTTGAAAAAATGTTTAAATGTTGCATCTATGTGCACATTTACTCAAATTAGAGAAATTAATTTATTAATTTTTTTATCAACTTCGGGGATTATTTTTTTATACTTCGTTTTGTTATACAGTTTTTGAATTATTTGTCTTTTTTTTTCCCTCGCTACTTTCGTTTTCTTGCGGAAAATTAATTATTAATTGTTTAATGATACTTTTCATGCAATTCTTGTTATAGACAAACTGAAAGTAATTTTACTTTTTTTTTTCTCTACGTTTAATCGGCAAACTGAGGTCGATTATAAATAATATGAAATACTCGTGTTTTTTGCATTCCAATTTAAAATTCCTTTCACTTAATTATTCACAATAATGGCATGTGAATACCAGCTGTCAGGGTTATTTTTTTAATATTTCATTCAGTTTTAACCTTTTTAAAGCATTTGTTTTGCTCTAATTCTTTTTACTTCCACATTACATGTTATAGTAATATTTGCAGAAAACTATTTACTATTAGTAAATTTAATCATCACGGTTTCTTACTGAAGGTATGTTTTAAAAAATAATATTTAAAAAATAGTTTTCTTTCTCCGATTAATCCACAAAATTTTACTTGGCCGATTTTAATTGGCCGATCTATCGTTGCATCTCTACGATGTACATATATATTGTATGATCACTTTAATATTTAAATAAATGTCATGCTGTTTCAATAAACGGTATTTCTTGGTTATTTTTCGAAAACCGAGCAATTTGAAAAACAAAACTACACTGTAAAAAATGAATGTTGTTTTTACAGTATTAAACTAAAATTGTTAATTTTGCAGTAATAAACTGCAGAATTGCCACTTTTACAGTTTATTACCGTGCATTTTACAGTTTTAAACTGGAACCTCGGCTTCCAGTATTATACTGTTGTTTTTGAAGTATAATATTGCTAAATGTTACGGCGATAAACTGTAAAATTTGTAACTGCAGTAATAAACTGTAAAATTGCTAGTTTAACAGTTTAATACTGTGAATTTTAGTTTTAAATTAGAACCTCGGCTGCCAGTGTTATACTGTAAAAACAACAGTTCTTTTTTTTGCAGTACCTATGGTTCCAACTAGTTCGGGTTTTTTGACTCTCTACTGCAGGGATCTCCAACCTTTTTTACTCGGGGGCCAAATTGAAAATTTTTGGAAGCGAGGCGGGCCAACGGTCCAAAAATAGTTCAGTTCAGATGTTTTTTTTGTAACATTACGGAAACTCGTAAAATTTAGAGAGCAGTTCAGAAAACTGAAATAAAAGTCATTTTTTCCCACAAAATGTATTTTGCTCTCCAAAAGGAGTTTAAAAAAATAAGCCAAACGAGACTAAAAACTAAATCCTTGCAATGTACTACAATTTTATTAAATGAATTTTACGTATTAATGATGATAAGAAACTTAACAATAAATGAGGACAGAGCAAGTGCAACGCTTGCAAATAAGACACAATGCTTTATTACTGTTATCGATCATAAAATAATCGCTTGTCCACTGTGCATTGAAAGCATGGCACTCAAAATCAACTTTTCGTTTTTTAAAAGAAGCCATTGTAATGATAAATAAAACTAAAAATGAAAGACACTGTCCACGATCGCTATGCACTTCGTGAATCGTGAGAGCGTGAGACTAAAAAAATATCAATATATTCTTGGGTTTGCAAGTAAGGGGGATGGAAATGCCCAATGCTAGGGGACTAACGGGAGAATGTGAAGCAGAGAAAAGAGATTTGTTCTCGGAAAGGGCAACAAAGAGAGATGGGTATTACCGTCGAAAGAAGTAAAAAAAAATAATTAAAAAGCTTTGCATTAAAGTTTGAATAGATTTTTATTTATTATTTGACGTATTCACTATGAGATCGTCACTGTTCTGATTATTTTAATAAAAAAAATATTTTTTCAAAAAATAAAAAAGGAGGGAAATTGAAAAAACAGGTTTTTTTCCGCGGGACGGAAAAAATCTGCCCGTGGGTCGTAGGTTGGAGAGCCCTGCTCTACTGCGTAGAAAACCTCAAGAAATATCAAAAGAGCACACCGCAGCTTTCTGGGGAAAAAAAAAAAAGTCTTTTAAGTGTCTGGGTCATTGTTCTCGCCACTATTTCCTGTCACTGCGTCTCATTGCAATTTACACTTTTGCGAACTCTATTCTTCCTCTTTCTTCTCTTTTTTGTTTTCATTTTAATTGTAAAATGCAGTACACGTCCGATTATCCGCGGAATTGGGTGGCACGGCTATCGCGGATAACGAAAATCACGGATAATCCGAAAAAGCATAAAATAAGGGGTAAAGAAGATAAAAAATATCTTTTGCTTAAAAATAATTGCATTACACTTAAAACGTGACATGTACAAACAGTGACGATAGGTACAGCATAAAAAATTATTTGTATTTGAGGTTCTCAAACATATAAAATCTATAAAGTTAACTAAGTTTCTACAAGAACAAAGTTAACTAAGATTTTTTTTCTCGAGACCATCGCGTATAATTCGCCCCGCGGATAGTTGAGAGTTTACTGTATAGTATCTCCATAGTTTCATTACATTGCGCTTTACTGTGTGTAAAGCGCAAGTGTAGGAAAGAAATGACTTTCGTGTCGTTTTTACGAAAGTCATTTCTTTCCTATAGAGACTAAAGTAAATTTTAAATAATAGACCTCTATTTTTATTTTATTTTATTTTATTTATTTTTTTTCACGAAAATGAGAGTAGTTAGTTTGGTGTAAGGAGATTTACAAAAATAATGTTAAAAAACATAGATATATCTTCTTTTACGTTCAGAATACAAATTTTCTTTATGCATAGATTTTGAAGTCAAAACCTAACTGCAACTTTTGCATTTTGTACTGCACTGCTCATCTGACTCCTAGATAGAAATTTTTAAGAATAAATAAAATGTGTTTTATACGCGAAGTACATATTTTCCAGCCATTTATTACATTTTCGCTATTTAAATGTTTGTTCCTATGCTTGTTTAGTAAATTACTACCAAACGAATGTGTAATCATTAGCCCAAAAATTTCAACGAATATTCATACAAGTAAAAAATAATTTTACTACCATTCTCATTAACATTTTGTAGTTTAAATTTAAAAAACTCATAAAACAGTCACTGGTTTTTGATTTTGGATCAAAAGTCATCAGTGAGAATCAGAATTTTTATTAGTATTAAAATCATATATCAATTACAGTGCTTTTCGAATGAGAATATTTATATAATATTCAATTCAATACATCTGATAATAAGGACAACAATGTAGCGATAGAGATATTGATAGAATCAACCTTATATATTGAATGAAATTAGATTCATAAAAATTTGTAATAGTTTGTGCAAAAATCACTATAAATTCTAGGCTTTTAATAAGGCTAAGACTTTTAATTGTTAACTTCACTCACTGCAATTAAAAACACTCTTTCGTTGAACTACTGAAAGCCTCTGACGTACTACAATAGCATCATGACTATTTGGTAAGCAAAGTAGTTAAATATTGTTTCAAAACAGCGACAAAATGAAAGAAAGAGAAAAAAAATCGACGGTTCAATTAATTCATAGGGTCATTTGAGGTAAAACGGGTGAAAAAAGAGCAATTTTAAGTTCGTGCTTCGACAGCAAAAAATACATTGATTCAACCAGTGAATAAACTGCTCAGGATATGCAAATGATTCTTCCTCATGACTTTTCAAGTGAAATATCTTGGGACAAAAATATTGACACTGATAAATAAGCTATAAAATGTGTTGCCAATGACTCATTTTACCTCATTACGTGGTAAAACAGGTCACTAGTGGTGTAAAATGAGTCATGCTTTAAAGGATTTAATTTTATGATTTATTGAACAATAACTTTATACTTTTGTTCGTGAAAGAGAAAACAATTAGTATATAAACTTTTCTAGAAAATAATATTTTCATCTTAATTCTTTTTTAGGGCAGGAATGTCTAGCAGAGTTCACGATGCATCATCCTTCCAAACATCCTCTCTCTCCGGGAACAAAACACTTTCACTGAATTTTTAACTTTTATTGCACGTTACTCGACATTGTGGGGAAAAATGATGGTATGAAAATATATTTTTTTTTTACATTTTCCTCAAAAGACTTAACTTGCTTCCATTTTCCAACTTTTAAAGGTTGCTATCATTTCACTTAGATTCAGTTATGAATTTCTTTTACAGAAAAGATTTATTTATTATTTATTTAGTTTTGCGTCTGTGTGTCAATTGAATTGATTTTTTATCTCTTTCGACTTTTTCAGTATGCAGTCATTTCAATATCGTCGAGTTTGTTAAAATTTCACAAGTTTCTTTCTGCATGTATGTAGTTTTCTCTTCTGGTATCTTTTAAAGTTTCGTCTTGTCTTTTGGTTATTGTTGTAGGTGAGAGTGCTTATAATAGAATTTCAAATATGCATAAAAATAAAACGCTTGTTTGACTCGCCTTTTTCCAATATCGAAAAAACAGCCTTACTTGTTGTTGAGATCTTAGATGTTAATGACGTTCCTTTAACTGCATTATTTGAATTCAGCTCCTTAGAATGATTTTCTATGATTTGGTTGCCCAGGCGTCTATCTTTTTGGGGAAAAAAAGCCACTTTTGCTTCACTCCGTAACAACATTTCCTGATGGAAGTTTATCGAGCAAAAGCTGTGCTCTTAGTTTTGATTTAATTTAATTATTTTGCACTATAAGTTTATATATTTGTGTATCAAAAGAATGACCGACCATATCAAACTGCCTTTTCCCGTATTCTAGGTGGGCACACGAGGAGACTCACCTTTCAGCAGGGGAAAAAGACTTTTCCAAATTGCCCTTGGTGTTGCGCCGACGTGGCTTCCCCCGGACATATCTTGACCTGTTTGAATTTTACAAGAGACGAAGTCCTTAGGGACCCTATACTTTTTTTAGATATTTTAGACATTTTTGGTTTTATAGTTTTAGCTCTTTAGTACATATTAAGCCTAACTTAAGGCGGAAAATGACCCATTTTACCCCACGCTTGTTTAATACCGTAAAAAATTCAGTTTTGCTTTTTTTTTTCTTCACCATTTTAGGAAGTTATTCCTGAAAATGTGCTTTATGCAGTAGGATTAAAAACTTAATGTGTATTTTCATTTAATTTTCTTTAAATCAAAAGGTTTTTATGATGAACACAGTCAAGCCTGTTTTAAGAAAAACACTTAATCACTACTATCTGTAACTTTAAAGTAGAAGTTGCACCTCATTTTGCATGTAAAATGTTGCCTGGTGCAAGGCTTCACTATCTAATGAAGCCTTGCCTGGTGTCAATATTGCATAAAAATGGCAATGCATTAAGAAAGTATCATTTGTACATTTTTTAAAGAATTATCTAATAAACCTGACTCATTTTGCCCCGTGACCCATTTTACCCCACCTGACCCCAACAGAATAAAAACTCCCAATAAGTAATTAGTTAAATTTAGTTACTTGCCGTATCTTACACATAAAACGCGTACAAAATATCAAAATAAATAAAAACAGTTTTAGTTAAAAAATTATTAAAACGCTTGGAAAAACGTCTTAATCTTAATATATAAAAATTACGTGTCCCTATGTTTGTGGCCAAAGGACTCCTCAGCTACTGAACCGATTTCAACCTAATTTTACACGCAGTTTCAGTTTGATCCAACTTAAATGATAGGATAGTTTTTATCTCAATTTAGGACCGCAATATATTTTTTATTGCAAATTATGTATTTAGCTACCAGCTTTTCTGTGTTCTTGGCTAAGCCTTTTTACTAAGCCTTTTTTGACACCTCCATGGCTGAGCGACAAAAAAGCACACGTTCTGGCAGCTTCTGGAGCGCAGCAAACAGGTAATAATCTTTCTTATCTTAGGCAGGGATTCAAGTGAAACAGCACTGCGATCGCTTCGAATTGCAATCGCTACTGGAAGTGAATTACATTATCATCAACTTAACTTGGCATGACGTCACTACGGGTGGAGCCAATAAGAGTTCACAAGCACTCAGCGATCTCCTCTTATTCGCCAAGTAGGCTGTGACGTTTTATCTAGCTCGCTTCTCATAGGCAAACGTCACGCTGACGTCACGATGTTTTTATCAAGAAACGTTCTAATGTAATTCATTTCCAGTCGCGATTGTAATTTGCGATTGCCTGTTTCACTTGAATCCCTGCCTTAGTATATAAAAATTACGTGTCCCTGTGTTTGTGGCCAATGGACTCCTCAGCTACTGAACCGATTTTAACCAAATTTTACACGCAGTTTCAGTTTGATCCAACTTAAATGATAGGATAGTTATTATGTCAATTTAGGACCGCAATATATTTTTTATTGCAAATTATCTATTTAGCTACCAGCTTTTCTGTATTCTTGGATAAAATTCTTTAAACATACCCGGAATGCCACCACATAATCTGCGGTTAAAAATTGGTTCACCCATAGTTCTTCTACGTAATTTAAATCCACCGAGATTATGCAATGGTACGCGTTTAGTTATCAAAAAAATCACCGGGAACATTATTGAGGCAATCATTTTGACTGGCAAGTTTAAAGATGAAGTAGTTCTGTTGCCACGTATCCCAATGACACCGTCAGAATCTTCAATACCCTTCAAAAGGCTACATTTTCCCATTCGTTTAGCTTTCGCCATGTCCATTAATAAGTCCCAAGGACAAACAAAGTCAATTTGCGGTTTAGATTTTAAAAATCCATGTTTTTCCCCATGGGCAACTATAGGTCGCTTGCTCCCGTGTGGGAAAACCGTCCAATCTATTTTTGTTTACAAGAGACAGATTAACAAAGAATATTGTGCACCGATTAGTGTTGAGTTAAACTGAAATTAAAAATGCTTATAATTCAAAAAATAACAAATAATATTGGTTAATTATCTACCCTACCTACATTATTAAAAAAATAAAATGTTACATTAAAAAATAAAATGTTACAATAGCAATTAGCAAATTCTAGGTTAACTCAATTGTTACAAGCTTGAATATAATATTTCTAAGTACTAAAATGCTACATTTTTTGTTGATTTTTTGTTTCTAGCAAACTTAGGAAATTTTTGTTCGATTGTTTTCATATTTTAACCTCAAATTCATATTTATATAAAGTTGATCTCTATAACGGTAATAAAGTTTTTCGTTTCTATTGAAACATTATAGTTTAACCCATACCTTAGCCACAGCAACGCGTGGCCGGGTCAGCTAGTTATATATACATTTTTTTCATGTCATTTTTTGGAACGGTAACAATTTTTAATAAGAACCCTTATACTTTGCTTAGTAGTTTCGAAAAAATAACCCTACATAAATAATTATGTAGTTAAAATAAAAGGGTAAAAATATTTTGTGTATTACCTGGAGTAGGGAAGAAACTTCGAACGGTGTTGGCAGCACTGTACGGCATGCGTCCTTTTCTGTACCTGTTGTACAAATGTAGCATGTACGATGGCGGAGACTGCGGTCTAGGGGAAGCATTCCGAAGTTGAAGAACCCTGCTCTCCACGGGCCATACACTCTCTGATGCACTCGACGCAACAACACTTAACACGAGCAAAACATTCCACATTTTCATAAAAACTCGAAATCTTCAAATTCATGGAGACATGGGCTACCTGAGCAGAATTCGAAAAAAAAAAACTTTTCTAAAAGCGAGTCTTTAAAAATGTCTTCCAATAAAGTTATGATTCCTAGGACATTTCAAACCTTTTGTCCCTGATTTGAATTGTTTTCCTCCTCAACGGAAGAGAAATTAAGAATCGTTCCGTAGAATTTCCGAGGGATTTTTCTTCCGTCGTCTGCCGATGACCGGAAACGATGCGGCTGATCGTCGGAGATGAGATGGAGCGAGGCAGACGATTGCGCTCTGGCAGGAACGATATCATTCGACAATGCCTTTTGCGCGAAAAAGGCATTATTTGGTTTTGCGCACGTTGATGCTGTCGGAGGAAAAGTTTTCCGTCTCAAGTAAGTTCAGCAGCATGAGTTTGTGGTGTGGCTGAGTACAATACATTTCCGATTCAACGACGTTCTTTTCCCCTAATTCCTTTATATAACGATTTTTTAAGCTTGCCTCACTTGGAGTTCTGTCAAATTTATTCTTTTTCTATTCTTTTCTGTCGATATTTTCTGATTTGTCTAAACACAAATGTCCGTTGTTGCAACGGAATATTTTGTGCATTGTAATGAATTTATATAAAAAAAAAAAAAGTTTTTTTTCGTTTTCAATTACGTAATGTGAAAAGATAATGCTAAAGCAAAATTATTTTAGAGCTTTATTTAATCTTTTCCTTTCTTTCCTTCCTCTTTTTTTTTACAATACAATTTTGCTGTTTTTCAGATTAAAACAAATCAGAACACTGCGTGGAATAAAAGCTACTGTGACCCTATTACAGGGGTAGATTTTTACGTAACACCGATCTCCTGAATCCGAATATAACCTCCGTTATCCCCCATTACCCAAGGTTTCTTGAAGACAACGCCCCCTTTGTTTTCCATTTTTAGATAATTTTATTGTAAGGATTTTGTTTGATGGGAGAAGGCATTATTTGATCTGGTTTATTTCTCCTTAAGGACTAGAAAAGTGGAAAGTTCAACAATATAAATAGTTATAACAAGAAATAATTTATATTTTCTCCCTTAAAGTGTTTTTAACAAATCGTTTTAACCGACATTTTTTCGGGTGGGGGAAAGGGGGGTAAGGTATTTAATTTTTTTTTTCTTACTACGAGAACCTGACTATCGGCATCAATCCAAAAGTGTCACATCTGTAGCTATGCTTAAGAAGTAAAATTAAAAAAAAAAAAAAAAAAAAAACCATGTATTAAAAAGCTTCACTTTTGAGCAAGAATGATCAGCCCACTGAACCCTTTATATAGTTTATCAGCGCTACCACGTGACAAAATACGTAAGCAGTCAAAAATTTGCATAAGTATCCCGCAATTATGCTAATTTCCACATTTCCTTGCCTTCCATTTTGTGGTTGCTTCTAGATATTGGCCAAGTCTGTCTTTTCAATTATTCGTTCCTCAGAGGATCATTCACTGCTTTGACCCGTTCTTTGAACTCGTTCATTTAAACCAATTCGTTCAATTAAAAAAAATTGCAATTGATCTGTCTGCGAGAGTTACTCATATCATTGAAAATGTTTCATTGGATCAGGATCAGTAACATTCATTTAAGAAAGAGCTGCTAAAATTAAATGAAAGTAAGAAAATATGCAAATAAAAATTTCAGTGAAAATATTTCATTTAGGGTTAGATGTATAAAGCAATTATAATTAGTTCACTTTGTAAGACATTTGTCGGTAGCAGAGCGGTAAGATATCAGTTTTCCATACCGTTGTCATGGGTGTGATTCCAGTATGGTACGAAATTAAATCCTTATACTTTATTAAATCAAAAAAATGTGTAGATAAATAAAATTTTCGTGACTTCAGAAAGAAAAGTTGTAAAATTTATCTCAAGTAACTAAAAAAAAATATCGGTAACTTAACCGGGACACCAGATAATTTTTTTAAAAAAGAGGTCTCATTACATATATAAATATTATGGAGTTCTAAATACATCTTTAAGTATGCATAGGTAAAAAAAAAAAAAACAAAACATCATGTTTAATAAAATGGTAGGAGAGACATTTTTCTATTAGTCAAATAATCCTTACCAAAAACTTCATGAATATTGAGTATAAAACTAACGACTTAGATTACTGCTATTGACATCCGTCCTTAGCATTTGCCCACCGGTGTAACAAAACCTTAAATTTTTAATTGCTCACAGAAAACTTCACTTTGTTTGGAAATACTGCTTTATTTTTTGTTGTTAATCGCTCGAACTATGTATAGAGTCATTTCATGTTAAATGACCTAGTGGTCTCTATCCGACCAAGTTCGATTTCATCTTGAATATCGGAAGCTGAAAATTTGCAAAGGCTGGTCTCAAAGGCATGCCGCCCCTCTAAAAAATTTCATCCAATTCGGATAGGATAGAGTGGGGATGATTTAAAAAGTTTGATCAATTTACGTGAGTTACTCTACATTTTTTTATTTAAATGAAGTTTTACAATTTATCCAATTCGGACATGGTCCGGTGAGGATGATTTGAAAAATTAGGCAAGTTTACGTGGAATGATTCTATATTTTTTGCATTTATATGGCGTTTTCAAACTTAAAATTTCCTGGATCAAGGTACAACTCGCTTTATGCACCTTATTTACATATGAAGGACTAGGGGGGGGAGAGTTGAAAGTGACCAAAAAGCGATTTCGAGAAAAACGAAGAACAAAGTTTGATTTCTCGTAGCTCCTTATGTAGTTTTTCGAGTTTTCATGCACATTTCGATCGTTTCTCATCTTTTTCCCCCTTGTTGTTCTACCGGATGATACTAGTCCTTCGTAGCCCCTAGATAGCGCTAATATCTCAAAATTGACTTTCATCTTTTTTTCCTCTGACACTCCATATCTTTTAGTTTTAAAAAACGAAGTGCCTTCAAACAAATTTTTAAAAAAAAATATCCACCATTTTAAGACTGTTTGGAACGTTATTTTGTCGGTTTTTTTTTTTTTTTTTTTTTTGTTAATATGAAAAACAATTAGCCCAAAAATAAAGTCAAGCTATTGTTTTTACGTGCATACGTTTCACTGAATGTACAAATCTTTTACTAATAGTGTTAAAATCAATCAGGGAACTTTAATACTAATGGTACATTTTAGCACACATAAGCGATTGATTAATTTAATCGAAATCAAGTCAGCTAAGATGTGAACGTTTCATTATTGAAACCAGTGTAGCGTGGTACTTGCATTTTCATTGCCTTCTACTCCTGCGCTTAGAAACATTCTAATTAAAATGCGAATTATAACCAGGTGCATAACTAATTAATCAGCTATGTAAAGCATTTTCCATTGGGATTCGATATTATCCATAGGGTCAGGCAAAGAAGAATGTTTCGAATCGATTTGACGCATACATTTTGAAATGGTAAAAGAATTAATTGAAGGCTTGGGAGATGAACACTGTAACAAAAATGAATGTTGTTTTTACAGTATAATACAGTTAATTTTATAGTAATAAACTAAAAAATTTTCATTTTACAGTAATAAACGGTAAAATTTCTACTTTTACAGTACTAAACTGTAAAATTGCTGATTTTGCAGTAATAGACTGCAAAGTTTCTACTTTTACAGTACTAAACTTTACAGTACTAACAGTAGCAAAATTGCTAATTTTACAGTTTATTACCTTGCATTTTACGGTTTTAAACTTGAACCTGTGCTGCCAGTATTATACTGTCGTTTTCACAGTATAATGCAGCGAAATTTTGTGGCAATAAACTCTTAAAATTTCTAACTTTACAGTAAGAAACTAAAATTACTAGTTTTACAGTTTGTTACTGTGCATTTTACAGTTTTAAATTGGAACCTCGGCTACCAGTATTATACTGTAAAAACAACAGTTCATTTTTTTCAGTGAAATGGTTATGTGACAAAACCGAAACTGAGAATGATTAAAGCTCAAAGCTTTGTTGCTGCAATTGTTGCAGTTTCTTCGTTTTCTGATTTGTCGTTAAGTGTGCGTATGAAGTTGGTCTAATGACATCTGCTTTTTGATGTACCCAGTTTTATTTGCTTACCTGTATCCATTGCTTGACTTTGTCCAGATTTTACTTTCAAATATTTCAACACAGTCCTTTCATCCTCCAAACATTTCAATTATTGACGTTTCTTGGCGATAACTGACAAAAAGCTCGCCTACCGCCATCAAAGCAAATCTTGCTCTATTCCTGATGTCTTAGCGTGGTAAAAAAGTTTCGGATCGGAAGTATATCGGATTCATAAAACTTTTTGCAATTGCTGAACTTTTTTCTGCGACTTATATGGAGCCGTCTGCCATAGAAAAAGTTAACAGCCATTGAGGGGTGGGTTATTTTTGCTCTCGTGAAGGAATGTGTAAAATGAAGAGAAATAGGAACCATTCATCACTTGTTGAGTGCAACCACTTCATCTGCTGAAACAGAAAAGTTTTTTTTCATCATTTAATTCATTCTAAACTATAAAACGTTGACAAATATCCAAAATATTTTTTTTTTTTTTTGGTTTTTGTTTTAATCCATTAAATATATGATCATAATTGAAACGGCAAGTAAATAAAGGTGATATCTGACAATTTTGGAAAAACACACTTTTACCATGGATGAAGGTGATAAGGTAATAATTTTTTGTTCGAAAGCTTTTTCTGGAAATTAAAAAAATTATCACATATCACCTTTATTCATTTGTCCCTTCAATTGTGTTTGTGAGTTAACACAATTGAACACACACTAATTTGAATTTGTGTAAATCGGCGAAATTCAAATGTCACATATCACCTTTATCCACTTGCCCCTTCAATTTTTAATTAGTCCTTTTGTAACCAATATGCTAAACGTTTGCTTCTTCTTTTGAAAAATTGCTTTTAATTGTGGAAGAAAATTGCTTATTTTTTTTTAGAAAAATACTGACAATTTCACAATAGGTTTTCAATAGCGAAAAAAAAAAAAGATTAGTTAACAACCTCTTTTTTTTATTCTATTTAAATATAAACTGCACATATAACTGCTTGTTCCCCAAAGTCATTCACAACCAATATAGCAGTACATTATTACGAATATTATTACATTAGATTTGGCAGTATATAACTATTCAAAAATTTCTGCTATTGTTAAACGTAAAGGACTGGCATTCTTATGCAAATAGAGTTACTGAATTAAAAAATTATTATTATTAGAATATCATTAAAAGAGGAAATAGAAGAAAAAAGGAAATACAGAAAGTAGCCGTAACATTGTTCAAAATATTTATAATTATTATTTATAATTTAATGAATTTAAGGTTAAATATTGGAGCTTTTAATATTTAGTTTATATTGGGTTTTTTTACTTAAATAAAAAAAATGATTTCAGTTTTTAAATCCAAAAGATGAATTAATTCGCACTAACACAGCTCAATTCTTATGTTTTTAAAAAAATAATATTTAACATATTTATGTAAATATGTCAAACTATGTTTCATTAGTTTTAATCAAAAAATATATTCGGTTAACTAAACATGAAAATTTTATATTTAGTCAGTTGCCCAAGAGCAGTAAACACTTTTAGTTCAAAGGCTAGTTTGATATTTTTAGTAACCATTCAGTCCCGGACTTATGTTCCTTGTCAAAATTATAAGGCAGTCTTAATGCCCAATTCTAACTCAAACACAGTAGAAAAAAGTATGTTGATAACAGGCCGTAACCAGACCTTAATTTCGGGGAGGATTTTACCAAACCTATTTCTCGTGAAATATGTAAAGGTAATACAATTTGATTTCAAATTCTATATTCTGTTGATTTTTGTTACAACAGATGTTAAAAAGGTATTAACATGAAAAATGTTAAAAAAAAAAAAAAAAATGATTCATCTTTTCAATGAAGGAAAAAAAATCTGGACAGATGAGTTTACTCATATGCACGCATTCGATGGAGAACTTTTGAAATTTCTATTTTGGGACACTTATAAGATGTTTAAAATATCGAATTTGGTTCTTATAAATTTGAACAATTATTCAATATTGATAATGTCATTTTTCAAGTGCAGTTTCAAAGTAAATAAGAAAATTAAAATAAAATTGCAATAATATTTTTTTCGGTGAGAAACTATGAAAAGCATTTTTGTAATAGTTTTGAAAAACTTCGGAAGGGTTTTGAACCCTGAAAACCCACCCCTTAAATAAGGCCCTGGTTGATAACAAATTCTAAAAAGATTTGCTCCTTTTACGCAGTTATACCTGGGCTCCCCTGCCCCTTGAGAATATGAATATAATACAATGGCTGAAAACGAAGGGATGCTTTTTTGTTATTTTTCCTTCATAATATGAATTGATGTATACATTTTGACATTCACAAAATAATTTTGAAAAGACTAGGTGGGCCAATTTGATTTTCTGAGTGGGATAGTAGGGGAGAGTAGGGTCTATTTAATCCCTCTGGAGACTTACTCCCCCTTTTCGAACCTCATCTCTCACTGCTACAATGCATAATTTTAATACTGGCATCATTACTGAGCTGCCCTGGTAAGTCTAGATCCCCAAGTGTCACACTGCCCGTTTTGAGCCTGCTTTTGGAATTATGAGTCATGAACAGGTTTCAGCGGAGTAATTATTATTTTTTTAATTGCTGATTTAAAATGTCTCTAGCTTCTTTCAAAAAGCTAAGCAATACATGCGTTATTTTCATGGTTTGATAGAAGATTCTATGAGATGTTAAAAGGTGTGGGATTTACCAATTTGTAGCTCTTTTTACTGTAGTTTGGAAATATGTTTGAGAAGTGTGTACTTGGTGATTTTTTATCTTTTCGAACCAAGGAGATTTAATCTGAGACTAAATGGTCTTCAAGATGATTTTAACATGTATACGTTATTTATTATACTTATTGTTGCACACAAATGCTGCGTTCCGAGAAAACAAAACATGAACCACTCAAAAAAGACATCGCTTGAAAATTAGCCCTAGTGTATCTTTTGCAACAAATATTAATTTTTGACCAGGCTTAATTTTGGGTAAAACACAAGCTTTAACTTAGCATGCGAGACTATTGTTTTGTGTTCTTTAATACTAAAACGTAAAATTATCTGATCCATAAATATAATCCAAATAGATTTGAGCCGAAGTGCAAAGTTTTAAAATCCCATTTTTGATTGATGATGACAGCTATAAAATTAAATGTCAAGAGGAAAGAAAAAGTAAAACTGGTGCCCTTTATGCCCCAACGGGACTTAGAAGTCCCGCTTAGATTAATTTAGTATTTTGAACCCTAAATAGCTGGAATCATGGTGGTACTTGAAAGTACCACTCCTTGTACTTTACTTAGAGGTCGATAGATGGTACTTGCGATCGGAAACAGTTTTGTTAGGGACCCTAAGGCGTAGGGGCCTTAGACCCCACTGATTGTCAAAATTTTTGATGTATTTTTGATGTTTGATGTATTTTCAACTAAAAAAACCAAAACAATATTTACACATTCATTGCTAAATTCATTTGGGACATAAAGGGTCAAAACATCTTTCCATAATAAGCTGTTCTAGGTATATGAGTACCAAAGGAATTTAAAACAGCAGAGCATAGAATCTGGGTTTATTGACCCATAATTCAATCATTCCCAGTTAAGAGCAAATTGTTTCATGACACTAAGGCGAGAGCGTCGAAGTTGTTTTGAGACTTTTGTGTCGTGATGACGGAAGGCGAATATTTTCTCCTCCCAAATGAGGCTTCATTGAGTTCGTCGCTTCTCCAGACGTTTAATTTAATTTCCTTTTTTTTTTCCGTCGGACAGACGTGTTTGGCCTTGACAGGGCAAGGACAAAATGACGGGCACGGCTTCCGACTTACACCCTCCCCCGCACGTAGACCCGGCTTTAAACTGCACGGCGAAAAAACAATGTTTCTGACACCGTCATTGTTGATTCTTATATAAAATAACCGAGGATAGAATCTCATTTTCACTGCCAATTTCCCAATACCCCCCCCTCCTCCTATTTTTTTTCGACTGCCTTCTAGACCGTTATTTGGGATGGAAATTGACCCCCCCCCCCACCCCCCCCCCGGTTTTAAAAAATCAATGTATTTACCTAAAAGTAAACGTCGTCTTTGTTGCTTTCCGATTAAATTTGCATTGACATTGCAACACAAAAAAAAAAAAAAAATTGTTAACACCGCATGTTAAATATGAGTTGCACCACTGCTCTTAAGTAAATAAAAAACTCCTTGCACATTCACAGATATAATTAAAACTAAGAATGTGGAATTAGAATGTTTTTATTATAGCATTAATGTATATTTATATTTCTGGCAATGCAAAGGCCCGAATGCTCATAACTTCTTGATATTATGAACAAGGCCCCCACCTGGCTGCCACTACCATTACCATGGTACAGGGACCAGTAAGCCATGGAGTCCCGAGAAGTAGTAAAAAAGCCCTTTTAACTTGCAATGAGTTACCCTTTTTTTTTTACCCTTACCCCTTTACCCCTTTTTTCCACACGTTTTGTGAGAATTACAGAGCCAGGGTGCCCATCCCCCCCCCCAAGCTCAATGGCGCAAATCCTCCCCCCCCCCTCTTTTCTTTTACTTTTATCCCTCTTTTTTATTTTATTTATTTTTTTAAATATTATTTATTTGTTTTTTTAAATACTTTTATTTATTTTTTACCATAACAATTATTTTTTGTTTACTTTCAATTTTTTAAAAGTACTTATTATGCGCAGAATATGATCACTTTCCCCCCCTTTTTTTTTCCAGACATTCCAAGCACACACACACACACACAAAAATTAATAAATAAATAAATACAAAAATAATGATAAAGAAATAATTCAAATTAAAAAATAAATTAATGAATAATTTACATTAAAAAAATCAGTAAATAATTTAATTTAAAAAACAAATTAATAAATAATTTAAATAAATAAATAAATTAGTTTTAAAAAAATCCCCCCCAAAAATTTTGATGGCGTAACTTGCGCCATAATCCCCCCCCCCCTGTGGGCACCCCTGTACAGAGCTGTGTGTAACAGCTTCTGCTGAAGGTAATTGTGTGCAGTTTAATACGATATGTTACTTGATTAGTTTTCGAAAATTAAAATTTTTGAGATATTGTTCATCACAATTTACAAAACATGAATATGTATTTCTTTATGTATTTTGATGAATAAAATCCAAAATGTTTAGAGTCGAACCATGAAGAAATCGGCAGTTACAGCGCATTTGCTATTTTCGATAAAAATTTTTGAAAATTTACAAAAACTGCTCTTTTTTTTTTTTTTTTTTTTTAGAAAAATCAAAACTTGTCCAGTGAAGTTGTTTTAAAATAAAGAGAATATAAAAAGAAAACAATTTAGACTTTTTCTTGATATCTATGGCAGCAAAAAAGGTTCACACATTGAACATTTGTGAAACAGAACTTGTTGAATGTATTTCTCCAGTAAATTTGAAATTGTTGCTGTATTGGCAATAAGTGTACTTTAATAAGCCTCCTAAACTGCAGAGCCAATTATGACACATCCTATGCAATAGCTGAGCTGATAATATAACTGAGTTTTAAACTTTTCCTTTAATACAATGTTTTCTATTCCGCAAGGAACGACCAGCAGTCACTGTTTCTATCTCGGTAATATATATTTTATTAATGATTTGCATTACCATTAACTTAGAAATCATATCCCAATAAGTTAATAAAATTTGATTTATTTAGCAAACAAAATCGACTTTTTTGTCTGAAGTGATGAATGTTGTATTTTACTTGAAAAAAACTATGTCAAATCCTTTTCTACATTTCTATCTTTTTCACTTTTTAATTGGATATTTTTTGGAAGTGAGCCTTGTTGAGTGATTCATGTTGTGTTCAAAGTAAATTTTTTTCCCACTTGAAATCGACTTTTACATCATTCTTTTCTTATTACAGGTATTGATTGAAAAGAAATGATATGAAATTGTCTTGCTTTAATACACAATCATTTTTCAAACTTGAAATTGATTGCTTTTATTTTATAAACTGACGTCAGCCAATTAATCTTAGTGCTGCTCCAATTAATTTCTGATGAACTTTTCAGTAAGCTATTTGGAAAGAAAAATTGAATTTGAAGCGATTTTCTTTCATCGCGTTTTTTTTTTTTTTTTTTTTTTTTTTTACTGGAGAGCAGACCAGCTAGTTATATGACAGAAGTAGAAACGAAATCTGAAAGTTCTGGAATAATTGGATTCAATTTTTGAAGTCACAATTTCCTATTCTCTTATTAATTTTATAGAATTTTATTGTTTGTTATCGCAAAGCGTTAGTTTGGTTATCGAAGAGTTTTACCAATTTAAAACTATTTGCACTAAAGTGAATTTTATTTTGCTATATAGATTTCAGATAAATTAATAAAACGTATAAAAATAATACATTTTTCAACCTTTAAAAAATTTATGAAGTACAACAAGATACGTAACTAAGGTGATTGACATCAATTTTTACTATAATTTCAGCTCAGTACGATGATTAGTAAAAAATAATTTCGTCTAGAAGTAACACTTGAGACTAGAAGTCAACATTTATTTTCGAACATAATCTATGTTTCTATTGTTATTGTGCTAAACTCAAATATATCTTTTTACCAGTTAAAACAGTTGGGGGGGACTCGAGTACCGACTCTCTCTGAGCATGTAAACGAAAAAAAAAGTAAGAGAGAAGTAAAATGAAAAAATAATTATAATTAAAAACATCTTTCAACGTAATATTTCTCAAAAAACTGAAAAATTAAATAATGAAATAAGCTAAAAACAACTTTTATGCAATATTTTAGAAGACAACCTCATTTTAACCAGGTAATATAGAAAATTGATTTTTTTTTTCCTGAATGTTTATTTTACTATTTGAATAGGTGTCCGGAAGAAGGGCCTATGTCATGATTTCTAAATTGTGAAGGAGAGCGAAAAAACAAAGGTGCCAATTATTTTAGGAAATTAATTTGTGATTTCCCTGGCATCTATCGGATTCTTTGGGTACTACTAAGCAAGCCAACGGTTACTAGACTTAACAAAGGCGGTTACTAGACTTAACAAAGGCTTTTATTCCATGAAAAAACAAAATTCAGAAAATCATGACATAGGCCCTTCTTCCGGACACCTATTCATTTAACTCTTCCAAATTAAAAAAAATGAATAAAATAACTAAAACTTAGCAATTTCATAAACAATATTTTTTAAAACCATTTAAACATTGCGAAAAACAAACGAGCATAATATTAATAAAAAACTCATCATGAAACTAAAGATTGGATCATTAATAATCGTTTATCTGAGAAATAAATAGAATTGCTCGCAGTTTTCTCCATTGCATGAAAACTGAAGTGTTTTGAATTCATTAAATTTAAATTTAATCAATCATTAACTTTCGTCAGTGTTAAGTCTAACGAAAAATCGCATTTACCACTGCGAAAAAAGAACTGTTGTTTTTACAATATAATACTGAAAGCAGAGATTCAAGTTTAAAACTAAAATTCACAGTAATAAACTGTAAATTAGTAATGTTATAGTTCATTACTGGAAAATTAGCAATTTTACAGTTTATTACCATAAAATTAGCAATTTTACAGTTTTATTACCATAAAATTAGCTGTATTATACTGTAAAAACAACAGTATAATACTGACAGCAGAGGTTCCAGTTCAAAACTACAAAATGAACAGTAATAAACTGTAAAATTAGCAATTTCACAATTGCAATACATGCAATACATGCAGTACCTTCTGCCTTAGCCCTGGCTTAGAGGCGGTTACTTACCGCTTCGAAGTACTAATTTAGATAAACCGGAAAAGTATTTTTAAGTCCTTGGTTGCAATTACGCATTTAACGCCGTAATTTAATTTTAAAAACACAACCTCATTTGGACAAGACATCAACATCACAACCTTATTTAAACGATGCGCACCGTAAAATTACACCACAATAACTTTTATTTTGATCGATCTCTTTACATTTCAAAATCAATAACAATTCTAACGTTGCCAAAACTCGTTTGCCAAATATTATACAAATTTAAATTCACGCTGATGTGATTAAATGTAAAACCGGAGAACAGGTACACTACATCCATTCTCATCAACCTCTCCCGCTCCTTCGGCGCCAAATGAAATGAAATGAAAAATATGAAACATATTGTTATAATAAAACGTGGTTGCTAGGAAACAGTAACAATGATAGTAATCATGAAGAAAATGGTGAAAAGAAAGCTTCTCAAGCTTTTAATGAAGGCACAAAATACGAGGCTTTTTGTGAAAACTCGCGTTTTTACAGAAAAAACGCCGATGTAGATGAACTCAATAACCAAAACTTTATCTAAATACAAAATTTTATCAAAATCGTTCGAGCCGTTTTCGAGATCCGAAATATATATATATATATATATATATATATATATATTATACACTGAAGTGACAAAAGTCATGGGATACCTCTTAATATCGTGTCGGCCCTCCTTTTGCCCGGCGAAGTGCAACAACTCGACGTGGCATGGACTCAACAAGTCGTTGGAAGTCTTCTGCAGGAATATTGAGCCGATAGACGTCCATAATTGTGAAAGCGTTGATGGGGCAGGATTTTGGGCACGAACAGACCTCTCGATGGTGTCCCATAAATGCTCAATGGGATTCATGTCGGGCGATCTAGGTGGCCAAATCATTCGTTGGAATTGTCCAGAATTTTCTTCAAACCAATTGCGAACAGTTGTGGCCCGGTGACATGGCGCATTGTCATCCATAAAAATCCCATCGTTGTTTGGGTACATGAAGTCCATGAATGGCTGCAAGTGATCTCCAAGTAGCTGCACATAAGCATTTCCAGTCAATGTTCGGTCCAGTCGCACTAGAGGACCAAGTCCATGCCATGAAAAAACAGCCCACACCATTACGGAGCCACCACCAGCTTGAACAGTGCCTTGCTGACAGTTTGGGTCCATGGCTTCGTGGGGTCTGCGCCACACTCGAACCCTACCATCGGCTCTTACCAGCTGAAATCGTGACTCATCGGACCAGGCCACGGTTTTCCATTCATCTAGGGACCAACCGATATGCTCACGTGCCCACGAGAGTCGCTGCAAGCGATGTCGTTCTGTCAGTAAAGGCACTCGAGTCGGTCTTCTGCTGGAATAGCCCAAGAAATCCAAGTTTCTCCGCACAGTTCTAGCAGACACGTCCATTGTACGTCCCACATTGATTTCTACGGTGATTTGACGCAGTGTTGCTTGTCTGTTAGAATTTACGACTCTTTGCAGACGTCGCCGGTCTCGATCTTTAAGTGCAGGCGGTCGACCACTGCGCTGTCCATGGTGGGATGTTATGCCTGAAATTTCATACTCTCGGCACACTCTTGACACAGTGGATCTGGGAATGTTGAATTCTCTAACGATTTCCGAAATGGCATGACCCATGCGTCTAGCTCCAACTAACATTCCGTGTTCAAAGTCTGTTAATTCACGTCGTGCGGTCATCATCACGTTAAAACCTCTTCACATGAATAACTTGAACAGAAATGAAAGCTCTGTAAAAGCACTGCGCATTTATACCTGTTCTATGCAATGCTACTGCCATCTGAAAATTTGCATATTGCTATCCCATGACTTTTGTCACTTCAGTGTATATATATTAACATAAACAAAGTAGTTGAAGAATCAAATAGAACAGAAAAATAAACTTCACCACACAGGTCAAAAGGCGCCTATGGCAGCTCTTTGAAACTGGTAGCAGACATATTTAAAATAGAAGTATAAAATCTTGTGAAAAATCTGTTAAAAACTGAAGTAAAGATAAAATTCCCAAAAGACCCTGGGGCCTTCATCTAAAAAATCTTAAATACAAAACATCTTAATTTCAAGTTTCCTTTCCTTTTCATCACAGTTAAATTTCATAAAAATCCAGTTAAATTCAGGTTTGTCACAAGTGGGACTCATTCTTATAACGTGAGAGCCGGCTATATTTTCTTCGAAAAACTTAAAAATATTTTGGAAAAAATTGCTGAAGAAAAAAACTTAATTATTTTGAATAACCAAAAGGTTTTGAACTTTTTAAATAATCGTAATAACAACATTTACAGTATCAACACTTTTGACTTCGAAAATCTCTTTACAAATATTCCCCATCATCTAATCTTAGACATTTCTAATAAACTGTACGAAAAGTATGAATACTGCATAGGGTCAAAAAGAAGCTACTGGTTAAATTTAGTTAAATTCTGTGTTTTCGAAAACTATCTTTTTAATGGTTCTAATTTTTACAAGCAAATTAACGGTATTCCCATGGGTACATCTTTTTCCAGTGCCTTTGCAAACGTTTTTCTTCATATTTATGAGTCAAATTTTCTAGTCGATAATGACCTTGAGGCCTTCAGGTACATTGATGACATCATTATTTTTAACAACAGTAACTTCCATAATCTCTACAAGGATATTTATCCAAAAGAGCTTTTGCTTAAACAAACAAATAGTAACAACACTGCTTCTTTTCTCGACATTTATATTAAATTAGAAGATAAAGATGTCAATCTAGCACTATATGACAAACGTAAAGATTTCAACTTTAAAGTGCACTCACTTATCCATTTTCACAGTTGTCTAAGTAAAAAGGTTTTCAAGAACATTATCATCTCCCAAATTTCCCGATACAAAAAAATCTGCAACAATAATTCAAATCTAGACTCAGCAATAAGACAATTAATTGTAACTTTAACTGAAAACTGCTACCCCGCGAATTTGACCAACAGTCTTATCAGTAGCGCATTGAAAACGCCTCAGGTTGGTAGTTCTTACATTGTTGATTGAAAGTTCTTTTTTTTGTATTTATTGTAATTTCATGTCATCTGTTCTATTTGAATTTTATTGATTATATATAGTGTCTTTTGAATTGTATTCTCTCGTGTATATGCATAAATGAATTGGACTTCCAGTGACCTACTGCTTGTTTGTGAGATGTCGGGGGCTAAAAGTTGCAACTTTTTAGGCGATTTGCCTGCAACTTGCTAGAAACATCTCACTCCACTTTTCCCTACCCTAGGGGGGTCCCCCTGATGAAGGCCCCAGGGTCTTTTGGGAATTTTATCTTTACTTCAGTTTTTAACAGATTTTTCACAAGATTTTATACTTCTATTTTTAAATATATATATATATATATATATATATATATATATATATATATATATATATATATATAACAGACACACACACACACACACACACACAAGAATTGCTCGTTTAAAGATATAAGATAAAGACTCTCAAGAAAAGTCGCATGAAAACATTTACTTTTTTTTTTTTTTTTACTTTTTTTACTTTAAGACCAAATTCTCCAACGAAGTTATTGAGGAAACAAGCTCTAAAGTTACCTTAGAGCTGATTTAGGATTCAAATCTCCCGTAGAAACTAATGTTAACATTTTTTAATTGCTCAAAACTGAACAAATTCTTTTCAAATTAATAATCATAAGAGGGATATGTTCTAGCAGACGTCTTTTGAATGAGTACTATCAACACGAATTTCAAATATTTAAAATAAAATAATAACACCTGAAGAAAACTTTTCCTTCTTTCCAGCTTACTAATTTCTGTTGTTGAACACCGAAAATTTGCCTATTTGTTTTAAACGAACATTTTAGCTTAAAACTCGCAACACATTTATCCCATGTCACTTGCAAGATTTTAATAAAACAACTCACATCATGCAACCACATACGTAACTGTCATTTTGATCGTTTTTGCCATCGCATGTGGGCAATTCCACGGTAACTTACGTTACATTTCGACCAACTCTTATGCATTTAGTACCTCAGTACAGACCAATAAGTTAATAAAATTTGATTTATTTAGCAAACAAAATCGACTTTTTTGTCTGAAGTGATGAATGTTGTATTTTACTTGAAAAAAACTATGTCAAATCCTTTTCTACATTTCTATCTTTTTCACTTTTTAATTGGATATTTTTTGGAAGTGAGCCTTGTTGAGTGATTCATGTTGTGTTCAAAGTAAATTTTTTTCCCACTTGAAATCGACTTTTACATCATTCTTTTCTTATTACAGGTATTGATTGAAAAGAAAATGATATGAAATTGTCTTGCTTTAATACACAATCATTTTTCAAACTTGAAATTGATTGCTTTTATTTTATAAACTGACGTCAGCCAATTAATCTTAGTGCTGCTCCAATTAATTTCTGATGAACTTTTCAGTAAGCTATTTGGAAAGAAAAATTGAATTTGAAGCGATTTTCTTTCATCGCGTTTTTTTTTTTTTTTTTTTTTTTTTTTACTGGAGAGCAGACCAGCTAGTTATATGACAGAAGTAGAAACGAAATCTGAAAGTTCTGGAATAATTGGATTCAATTTTTGAAGTCACAATTTCCTATTCTCTTATTAATTTTATAGAATTTTATTGTTTGTTATCGCAAAGCGTTAGTTTGGTTATCGAAGAGTTTTACCAATTTAAAACTATTTGCACTAAAGTGAATTTTATTTTGCTATATAGATTTCAGATAAATTAATAAAACGTATAAAAAATAATACATTTTTCAACCTTTAAAAAATTTATGAAGTACAACAAGATACGTAACTAAGGTGATTGACATCAATTTTTACTATAATTTCAGCTCAGTACGATGATTAGTAAAAAATAATTTCGTCTAGAAGTAACACTTGAGACTAGAAGTCAACATTTATTTTCGAACATAATCTATGTTTCTATTGTTATTGTGCTAAACTCAAATATATCTTTTTACCAGTTAAAACAGTTGGGGGGGGACTCCGAGTACCGACTCTCTCTCTGAGCATTGTTAAACGAAAAAAAAAGTAAGAGAGAAGTAAAATGAAAAAATAATTATAATTAAAAACATCTTTCAACGTAATATTTCTCAAAAAACTGAAAAATTAAATAATGAAATAAGCTAAAAACAACTTTTATGCAATATTTTAGAAGACAACCTCATTTTAACCAGGTAATATAGAAAATTGATTTTTTTTTTCCTGAATGTTTATTTTACTATTTGAATAGGTGTCCGGAAGAAGGGCCTATGTCATGATTTCTAAATTGTGAAGGAGAGCGAAAAAACAAAGGTGCCAATTATTTTAGGAAATTAATTTGTGATTTCCCTGGCATCTATCGGATTCTTTGGGTACTACTAAGCAAGCCAACGGTTACTAGACTTAACAAAGGCGGTTACTAGACTTAACAAAGGCTTTTATTCCATGAAAAAACAAAATTCAGAAAATCATGACATAGGCCCTTCTTCCGGACACCTATTCATTTAACTCTTCCAAATTAAAAAAATGAATAAAATAACTAAAACTTAGCAATTTCATAAACAATATTTTTTAAAACCATTTAAACATTGCGAAAGAGAAACGAGCATAATATTAATAAAAAACTCATCATGAAACTAAAGATTGGATCATTAATAATCGTTTATCTGAGAAATGAATAGAATTCATTTCGCAGTTTTCTCCATTGCATGAAAACTGAAGTGTTTTGAATTCATTAAATTTAAATTTAATCAATCATTAACTTTCTTCAGTGTTAAGTCTAACGAAAATTCGCATTTACCACTGAGAAAAAAGAACTGTTGTTTTTACAATATAATACTGAAAGCAAAGGTTCCAGTTTAAAACTAAAATTCACAGTAATACACTGTAAATTAGTAATGTTACAGTTCATTACTGGAAAATTAGCAATTTTACAGTTTATGACCATAAAATTAGCAATTTTACAGTTTATTACCATAAAATTAGCTGTATTATACTGTAAAAACAACAGTATAATACTGACAGCAGAGGTTCCAGTTCAAAACTGCAAAATGAACAGTAATAAACTGTAAAATTAGCAATTTCACAATTGCAATACATGCAATACATGCAGTACCTTCTGCCTTAGCCCTGGCTTAGAGGCGGTTACTTACCGCTTCGAAGTACTAATTTAGATAAACCGGAAAAGTATTTTTAAGTCCTTGGTTGCAATTACGCATTTAACGCCGTAATTTAATTTTAAAAACACAACCTCATTTGGACAAGACATCAACATCACAACCTTATTTAAACGATGCGCACCGTAAAATTACACCACAATAACTTTTATTTTGATCGATCTCTTTACATTTCAAAATCAATAACAATTCTAACGTTGCCAAAACTCGTTTGCCAAATATTATACAAATTTAAATTCACGCTGATGTGATTAAATGTAAAACCGGAGAACAGGTACACTACATCCATTCTCATCAACCTCTCCCGCTCCTTCGGCGCCAAATGAAATGAAATGAACAATATGAAACATATTGTTATAATAAAACGTGATTGCTAGGAAACAGTAACAATGATAGTAATCATGAAGAAAATGGTGAAAAGAAAGCTTCTCAAGCTTTTAATGTAGGCACAAAAAACGAGGTTTTTTGTGAAAACTCTCGTTTTTACAGAAAAAACGCCGATGTAGATGAACTCAATAATCAAAACTTTATCTAAATACAAAATTTTATCAAAATCGTTCGAGCCGTTTTCGAGATCCGTAATATACACACACACACACACACACAAGAATTGCTCGTTTAAAGATATAAGATAAAGACTCTCAAGAAAAGTCGCATGAAAACATTTACTTTTTTTTTTTTTTACTTTTTTTACTTTAAGACCAAATTCTCCAACAAAGTTATTGAGGAAACAAGCTCTAAAAATTACCTTAGAGCTGATTTAGGATTCAAATCTCCCGTAGACCACTAATGTTAACTAATCTTTTAATTGCTCAAAAACTGAACAAATTCTTTTTCAAATTAATAATCATAAGAGGGATATGTTCTAGCAGGACGTCTTTTGAATGAGTACTATCAACACGAATTTCAAATATTTAAAATAAAATAATAACACCAGAAGAAAACTTTTCCTTCTTTCCAGCTTACTAATTTCTGTTGTTGAATACCGAAAATTTGCCTATTTGTTTTAAAACGAACATTTTAGCTTAACAACTCGCAACACATTTATCCCATGTCACTTGCAAGATTTTAATAAAACAACTCACATCATGCAATCACATATGTAACTGTCATTTTGATCGTTTTTGCCATCGCATAAGCGCCAAAGAAATTTCTACAAATATTTTTAAAATTCAACCATGGATCTAAATGAACGAGTTGGCAGTGTATGTTTCTGCCTTAGCTCTTGCTTAGGGGCGGTTACTCACTGCTTTATACATTGGAATTGTTCAGATTTTCATAAATAACCAGGAAAATAACGCATATTAAAAGAGTTAGTCCTTTAATCAAATAAAGTGAATGTACAATAGGTATAAACATAACATTTATGCAGAACATAACGCTGCAATGAAAATTAAGTTTTTGGACCAAGTATACTGAAAATCTATTTTCATTGTCTAAATGAAAAATTATAGTACTGTATGTTCTCTCTAAGGAATTATTATACAACAATTAAAGAAAAAAAAAGGAAAGCTGAAATGAGCTTCGGGAAAATACGTCGATTTCAAAGAAAAATGAATTAATTTCTGTTCAGAAAAATTCTCTGAAACTTATTTTATAAAATCACAGATTTTCGGCTGAGCTATCTTTGAAAAACGCATTCGGATTTTTGACGCTCGGATTTTTAGCATGCTACTGTAATGTGAAATTGAAAAAGAGAAAAAACAGGAATATGATTAATATACAAACATATTAGTATATGCGTACAATATTAAGATTTTTGCATTCAAAATATATTCTTTATTAATATATGAGTACAAACATAATTGTGTCCATCAAAACGTATGACTATATGCTATTTCTTAAATTACAAGCCCTAGTTTTGGACTTTCCTCTAATCCCAAAAGGAAATTCCTTACGTATCAGGACAGAGACGTTTAAAATGTATCACAATCAGAAACTTCAACGAAAAAGAAAGTCTTTTGGAGCAGCTGTTCAGAATTTTCAACTGCTATGGTTAAAACATGAGCAATCCATTCTAAATATTCCAAAGGTTGTATCTTTCGAACGACTAACACCGCCGAGGCGTAATTCAACAAAACCTTACATCTCCGTTTCTACAAATATGTGTTCATCAGGCCCCTCTCCAAGCCGAGTGGAGTTGTATCCTGATTAGAATTTCTTCTCGAATTTATACAGACGATATATTGCAGAACCTAGTGGACATGCTGAACTCGCTTCGCAATTCTCAATCGATCGCCTGCTTGGAACACTCTTTCTTATTTACGAGTTTAATCAAATGATTTCGAGCCCGTTGTTCGGGGCCACCCTGTTCCATAAAGATTCGGTGACGGTATCTATTAAACTTGCTGAACAGCAAGAGTTTGCTGCAAAATTTCCTTGATTTTGTCGTTGAAGTGGTTCCGAGTTTGTCACTTTTATAAGAACAACAGAGGAGAGTAAAGATTTGTATCGCTCAAGAATTTGAAGCACCGACATTCCACAACATTTCGAAGAGGAAAGACGTTTACATAATTTTTGAATTTTCATGCGTTTAATAAAACTGTGTAGCACTTAAAGATTTTATGAATATTTTTACAGTGGCGCACACAAAAGTATTCGTACACTTACCATTTTCCATAAAATAGATTTTTTTTTTTTTTTTTGTTAATTAAAATTAATATTTCGGAATATGTGTTTAATTCTTTGATCTATTATCTGTTCTTAACAAAACTACATATATGAAATATTTTACTGATTTAACAAAACTTGATTTTTAAGAAATTAATAATCAAAAAGTACCATGAAAGTGATCTCACAAATGTCTTCGTACACTTTAAAGAAATTTTACATATTTGCAAATAATCTAATTTTTTATTATTTTATATGTTATTTTGTCATTTAGTAGGTTATTCTTCATTATCTACTACAGCTTTTAAACGGCTTGGAGTAAATTTCGTTAGTTTTTTTTTTTTTTTTTTTAATTTTAGTCAATTTTCAAGACTTGACTCCACACGCAAAACTGAAACAATAGGTCAATTTTCCAAACTGATCTTTCGTCCCTGAAGTTACATAGTGGTTTAAATTTGAGTATTAGGTTAACCCTTGAAAATTGACTAAATATGAGTAATTAAAACATCCTATTACTTGCTTAACTTAATGTCTTTTTGATTTATTTTTCGAATTGTGATTTAAACTTTAACATGACTTTTAGTGGAATTTAATAGGTAGTAGAGCACATTTGAATGGAAAAATATAATAATTTTACTTCAGAGGGTTGGAGTGAATTTAAATTTATTCAGTTGACTTCCTTTACATTTATTGCAGGGGCATCGCCGTGCGAGTACTGCTAGTTAAAGATAAAATTCACATTTTTTGAAAATATGCAAGTAATATATTTAATACTATTATTAATCCTTTAGCTTTAACTATATTACATGTTGAAGTGCATGTAAACTTAGTGGATATTCAATAGTTTTGAAAACCTTCTTTTTAGTTTGATTAACTCTAAAAGTATATTTTTTAGTTTTTTTTTTAACTATATTTAGGATTATATCAAAACAAAGCAAAATCTGTTATCTCATAAATATAAACACAAATCATCTTTTATACAAATTTGCTGAAATTTGAGAGTAACGATTTCAGTCACATGACGTGTGACGTTGCGAGATGGACTGTTAACTGAAGCTTGCTTTCTTCGGTTACTTTTGGAAATGCCGAGAGCGAGAGCTTTTTAGTTAACTTTGAGTGAAGAACGCATCACATAGCAAATGAAAGCAATGGACGGGAGTATAAATGGCATTCCAAAGCATTTGAAAATGACTAAGAAAAATACTGAGAGAATTCTTACAAGTAAAGATATGACGCAAAGGGGGAAAAACGATCTGGAAGGCCTTGTTCAACAAAAACGAAATGACAGACATATACTTCAAATGACATCTCGGGGGGGGGGGGGTGAGAGTTTCTCCTTACGGGCAGAATTAAGTTATAGTCCGGACTTCCAAGTTTCAAAAGACACGATCCTCCCTAAGAATTAAAAACTGTCCTAATCTTCTTTAGAAAAACATAGTTGTGAAACACGCTTTGACAGCCTGTCATAAAATCAAACGATTATAACGGGCGAAGAAACATATGTCATGCATGGGTAGGTGACTATCTGTTCTATTCTCTGATGAGTAAGAGTGGAATTTAGATGGCTCTGATAGGTGGTCTAATTATTGGCATGATTTACAAGAAAAACCAAGAACATGTTTCAGGGGATATACTAGAAAATCTATGATGGTGTAAGGCTCTTTTGGGTTCATTAGTCAAACATTCCTTAGTAGTTTTTATTATTAAGTGTAAAACAAATATCTGTATACTATCTGGAAACATTGAAAAACAATTTTTAGCCATTTTGTGACACTTTAAAAGTGCCAGCCTGCATATTTCAGCAGGATAATGTATCCATACATACATACATCGATTTAAACAAAAGCTTGTTTTCATCGACAGAACCATCATGCTATGGACCGGAATGCGTTTTCCGATTCAAAGCCAACCAAGAACCTTTGGGGAATTCTCAGCAGTATTTCTTAGTCGACAAACTGAAAACTGACATAGAGAGAGAATGATTCAATGTTCATTTGAATTTCGGCATAGCTCTGGGACGAATATACAAGGGAGGGACGATGGGGTCGATCGCCTTGAGGTACTCATTACCAGGGACGTAACTAGGCAATTTTCAAACAGGGGCAAGACATCTCTTCGGCGCCCCCCCCCCCCCCCATTAAAATAAAATTAAATATTTGTCGAAAAAGTGACAACGCCAACGTCTGGACCGTCATATAAGGGTATACTCTACGTATATTACATGGAAAACGAACAAGAAGCACAACTAAATACATATACAATACTTTCTCAAAGCCAAAGGGACAAGTTTTCTCTCTTCACACCCCTGAATATCAGGCCAAACCGACCACCGACACGCATTGGTTTTAGTGCTCCATTTCCTCATACATTTTCTGCTCAGATGCTTAATATGCTTTTTTTTTTTTTTTTTGAAAGTATGCTTATCAGTTAACAAAAGTTTTTAAATTAAAATGTCAAGCTCGTTCTAAAACTTCTCACACATTTCAATATGAGAGTTGCTTATAGCTCATAGACTTCTTTTTTCATACTGTAACGATTTCAAATGTCAAAAGATTTATAAAATGATATCGAAGTGTATGTGGGCTGAATCAAAATGAATAGATTAAATTTTTAGAAAATAGTATTTAATTATTCAATAAAAGACTAATAATGAAGAAACATTTTCAACTACATTTCTATTTAGTTTCAGCTTTACATTACTTACATTAAAAAACGAAAACATTAGAACTTTATTTTACGAGCTTTTTTGGCTGCAAAACTTTTTCTATATGATCAAATGATAACTTAGACAATAATGATAATAATGAAAACAATAATAAATACAAGCTGAATAACCTTAAATACTTTCAAAGCAAAAACAGTTTTTTGAATTCATAATTGAAAAATTGGGAATCATGTAAAAGGAGAGTTCTGTCTTCATTCAGTTCCTCTCAAGTGTTTCAGTTCTTTTTATTTTGAAATTAAGAAAAAAAAGAAGAAAAGAAATCATTTAATGCGTTTGAAAACTACTTGAAATGAAGGAAATTTTAAAAGCCTTAAATACTTTGCAACTCAAAAATATTTTCATGAATTTCACTTTAGAAAAATTCTTAAGTAAAAAAATGTAATTTTTTTTAATTTAACCTGTCCAATATTCATCATTAAAAGAAGTGTACGATGAAACTTTAAGAAACTTAAAAATCCTAAACTTTACTGTGTAAGAAAAGGGACGATAACATTAAAAAAATGTGAATTATTGAATAAATGCTTATAAATTAGCATTTGTTTATTAAATACTTTACGAAACATTACATATTATGGCTGAAAAATATTCTGTACAATTTATTTATTTAAAACCAGAATTTAAATTTGAAAATTGTTACTTTTTATTAACGCGATAATTTCCAGGAACAAAAAATTTCTCCTTTTTTACAAAATTCTTACTCGTAGCGATTGAATTTATTTAACTCTACTCTCAATGTCAACCCCGTATTACAGCGATTGATCAAAAGTAGCCAAAATGTAATTCTTACATCAACTAAGCAAAATAGTGGTTTGTTTAATGATGTCTATTTCGGGAACCCGAACAAGTGATTTACTTTAAAACCGGTCATTTTTATCAAATTGTTGAGAAATATATATTTAAAATATTTTTTAATAAAAAATGCGAGCATCCATGTATAGACTTTAAGGTAGTAGTCTGGTAACTTATGCCTATTTTCATGACTTCTTTGGAGGGTGTTTTTTATAGGAAAATAAAAATGAATTATCTTGAATATTAAGAGTGTTTTTATTTATATATTGAAAATATAAAAAAAAATTTATTTGAAAAAATTTAATAGTTTATTACTATTATTATTGTCACTCGAAGTTGGAACCTCAAAAAAATGCACGTGGGTCGCCCGGGTGATTTTGGCTCTTGATGTTATCTGAAATCAAATATTCTTGATTATTCTTAATCTATAGACCTGTCATTTTGGTCGGAACTACTGAAGTTAAATTTCAAGGGTAAATAACAAAATGGCGGACTTAAAAAAAAAGTCCTGTTATATTAGCAAAGAAAGTGTTGTAAAATAAAAAGTTAGGGGTGAAAAAAATTCTCTTTAGTACCGACGAGAACTATAAGTGTGTAGAACAGCCTGTTAAAATTTGAAAGCAATCGGTTCAGTAGAAAAAAAGTTAGGACCCGGGCCGACCAGAAAACCAATGTTTTGAGAGAAACGCGTTTAAAGTTCAACAACAAACTCCGAGGCGCTCTAGGAAACTTGTTATAGCTCCCGAAATATTTCGAATTTCTGTCTGAAATTTTCACAGTATATTCTCAAGACATTGTACTTTCAAATTAAGCAAAAAAAAAAATCGATTTTTTGAACCCAAGTTACCAGACTACTATTTTAAAGGTTGGACTCCGAGGCGCTCTAGGACACTCGTTCTAACTCCCGAAATATTTCGAATTTCTGTCTGAAATTTTCACAGTATATTCTCAAGACATTGTACTTTCAAATTAAGCAAAAAATTCTTTTTCGATTTTCTGAACCCAAGTTACCAGACTACTTAATGCTAGAAAAGAATGAACCCCTCACTCCTTTCTGAAAACGGGACATAGTTGATAAAACTTAGAAAGTGAAAAAAAAAAACTTTCTATTTTTGCATTTAACATTTTTTTCAAGTGTTTTTTTTTTTTTAAATATTTTTTTATCAGCTGTTATAGCGCCCTCCTTCATTTGACGCTCCCAAGTAGCTGCTTGTATTGATGCTTGCCCCCAGGACTGGTCCTGAGGGTGCCAAAATTAGATTGATAGTAGGTTTAAAATTTCTCACTTGAGTTCAATTTCTAAAAAACCACAGAGCATTTTCAAAAAGAGAGAAAGAGAACTTTGAACTGAATCTCCACATTAAAAGACAGTTCTGTAACTTTCTGCCTATGCCTGCATTGAGCTTTTTTTTTTTTAGGGACAGCTGGCTTTTAAAAATTTGTCCTTTTTTTTAATAATGAAAAGAAAATTATGCGGTTATTTAGCCAGTTCAGCGCCCCTAAAATCTGGCGCCCGGGGCACATGCCCCGTCTGCCCCCCCCCCCCCTCTAGTTACGTCCCTGCTCATTACTGCTAAATTTTCAATATTGAAGTTCAAAAAAGGCGTTTTTAGACTATCTTTGATGCTAGCGGAAGGGAAGTTTAGTGCTCTCCTCGGGATACGTTTTGAAACTGAAGTCCAAAATAAATAAGGTCAACATTGTAAACCAAGATGTGTTTCGTAAAGGGTACGTAAAAAAAAAAAAAATCGCTCCTCCTTTGAAACATTTCTACATCCGCCCTTGGCATGATCGAATCATATGGCGTGACTCGGTAGATTCGGACTATAATAATTTATGTTGTAAATTTTCATGTTACAATTATAATTTCATAAAATATTTTTCTTTAGGCTATACACAATTATATATATTAAATATTCTAAAACATAGAAGAGAATTGATTGTGTGTGTTGAAACCTTGTAACCAGAAACTGTTCAATAATTAACAGTATATGCTATTTAGCTTGACTATAATTAACATTATATGCTTTTAGTTCTTGCGGAATATGAATGAGTTAAATTAAATTACTTTTAGTTAGTAATTATATGAAAAACTTGAGTTTTAAAATGAAGCTTGTAAAAAATGTGGCCTTCTTTAAATATTCTGCTCGTTGACACTTCCAAAATCCAATTTCAGGCTCGTTGCAAGATCGGAAGATATTATCCGATTTCAAAAAAAACAAGAAGTTCTGTCAAGAACTAAACGAGCCTACTTTCCCGTACATCGACATCGGCATTGTAACATCTGATCAATATTCTCTTGAATATCTGAAACTGAAAATTATGTCAAACATACCTTTATAGCACTTAAAGCTGATTTCTAAAAGCAAAATATACCCCTCTCATCAGATGAAATGGACACGTAAAAATTAAATAAACGAGTAAATAAAGTTTTGTCGCACCTTTTAAAGAATGTAACTGTTACAGTTCTTCTGTACAAAAATTCCACAATCGTTTTCAAAAGAAAAAAAAATTAATAAATAAAATAAAAGAACATCAAAACACATTTTATCAAAGAAAGAAAAAAAAACCTCGTTCGTTAATAAAATGCAAGGAGATTAAAGAGGAGGAGCTAAATCTCTGCTATCTCTAAGTGGCAACGAATTCTCACCCCGCCGCCAGAGGACACTAGCTGAAACGCTCCCTATCTCCGACGGGAATCAATGTAAGGCAGGGATTCAAGTGAAACAGTACTGCGATCGCTTCGAATGCAATCGCTATTGGAAGTGAATTACATTATCATCAACTTAACTTGGCATGACGTCACTACGGGTGGAGCCAATAAGAGCTGACAAGCACTCAGCTATCTCCGCTTATTCGCCAAGTAGGCTGTGACGTTTTATCTAGTTCGTTTTTCATAGGCAAACGTCACGCTGACGTCACAATGTTTTTATCAAGAAACGTTCTAATGTAATTCATTTCCAGTAGCGATTGTAATTTGCGATGGCCTGTTTCACTTGAATCCCTGCCTTAATGATATTGAATCTGTCATCTTTTTAAATGCTGCTATGGGGAAGAAAAATTTTTTTTTTCAACTGGATTTTGGTGAAAATCTTCGATTGACATTGTGAATTAAATATGATTTTCATCCCACGAAAATAGGTGCCGTATTCTTTAAGAAATAGTTTTAATCGAATGCACTTACCAACTTGCCAAATCTGACAGAATCTGTCATTTTTAAAGACTGCTGTTGGCAAGAATATTTTTTTTTAATTAGAATTTTGCTCAAACCATCGATTAACATTATGAACTAAATATATTTAATAAATATATTTAAACTAATAATTATTTTGTCTACTAAATATATTTAATTAATAACAAAATTAAATTCTGGCATGATAAATTTTTTGCCTCATGCTTAACTTATCAACAATTTAGAGAACTGATTCTCAACAAAAATTATATCGTACAATGCAAAGAAAATGTCACAAATAGTCGCATATATGTCAAATTTGGCAAGTAGCTAGATGCCGTCGATTAAACATCTTTCTTAAAAAATACGGCAAAATTTCAGTGGGATCAAAGTCATATTTAGTTCATAATGTTAATCGATGGTTTACACCAAAATCCGGTTGAAAAAAAAAATCTTTTCTTTCCCATAGCAGCATTTAAAAAAATGACAGATTCAGTATCATTTACATTGATTCCCGTCGGAGATAGGGAGCGTTTCAGCTAGCGTCCTCTGGCGGCGGGTGAGAATTCGTTGCCACTTTCAAACTAGCGCATCCGTAGAACATTTCTCTCATTCTTTCTACTCCGTGATAAAATGTCTCGAATTTTATTTTTAATCCGTTGCCAGTTGTTAAATATAAATAAAGAAAATGCTCTCGTGAATGAAAAATTTTTGTAAACAAAAAAAAAAGTCTGCCAAAAAAAATAAATAAATAAAAAAACATTAAACAAAAAAAAATTAATAAACAAAAAATCGTCTGCCCAGTCAGTCATTTTTTTCTGAGCCTGCATTTCCGCCATGTTTGCGGAGTCGGAGTCGGAATCAGAGTCCTCACAGAAGATTTTTCAGAAAAGTACTTTACATACATTTTTTATTTAAACCATTTTCTTACAAAGTTAGTTTGAAGGAAATCCGCCTTGAAGTTCAGAATCAACATTCAATTTAAATTTCCCAGTAGGAGCTCATGTTAAAAAATTTTCTGAACGGTTCATCATTAAACGAAAACTGGCTCAAATTGAAAAGTGAATTATGGGAATCAGTCTCTCCGAGATCTTTCGAACAAAAAAAAGTTTATTCAATTCGGACGGTTCACTTAAAAGTTATTAGGTGGGGAAAGGTTGTTTGAACGGTTCAATGTTGAACCAAAAATGTTCAAATTTAAAATTTAAATACGGTAATGAAGTATCCTTGCCGAGATCTTTCGAAGAAAAAAAAGTTTGTTTAAATCGGACTGTTCACTCAAAAGTTATTAGGGGTGAGAGCTTGTTTGAACGGTTCAATGTTGAACGAAAAATTGTTCAAATCGGAAATTTAAAAACGGGAATGAAGTATTCTTGATAAGATCTTTAGAACAGAAAAAAGTTTATTCAATTCGGACGGTTCACTTAAAAGTTATTAAGTGGGGAAAGGTTGCTTGAACGGTTCAATGTTGAACCAAAAATGTTCAAATTAAAAAAATTAAATACGGTAATAAAGTATCCTTGCCGAGATGCTTCCAACAAAAAAATTTTTGTTTAAATCGGACTGTTCATTCAAAAGTTATTAGGGGTGACAGCTTGTTTGAACGGCTCAAAGTTGAACCAAAAATTGTTCAAATCGAAAAATCAAATATGGGAATGAGCTGTACTCGCCGAGATCTCTCCAACAAAAAAAAAGTTTGTCAAAATCGGAATGTTCATTCAAAAGTTATTAGGGGGGGGGGGGGGACAGACAGACCGACCGACACACAAATTCCCCATCTCAATACCCTCCTTTCAAATTTTTAATTTTTCGATATTCATTTTACCTTTTTATTTTTTTAACTTGGCGATATTTTTTGGACTTGGCGATATTTTTTAGATGCATTAAGCCACTTTTAATACTTTTTTCGTCTCTTATTTTTAACGGGAAAGTAGGCTAAAAAAAAATTGTTTTGTAAGTCCACCAATCGTAACTTTGCCGCACTATTACAATTCGCAAATAAAAAATTTGCTTTTTTCGCTCCACCCTAGTACGTATCAACGCCACCGCAGCAGAAGGCAGAAGTTACCGACTCAAAAAACTCATAAAACCAACTACGGGGCATCCAAAAGGAAGGATTAAATTTTTAGCAGTCAGCATCTTTGTATATTCCACTGTAGCTCCTATTCAGCCGATTTTGATGAATAAGGTGTCAATCCACTCGTTAAAATGACCCGGAAAACATAAGGCTACATTTTAACCGACTTTAACAAAAGGAGGGGCCAATTTCACCTAGTAAATCCTTACTTTTTATCGATTTCATTCATTTCAATGTTTTGTAGCACCTGAACTATTCATCTGATTTTAATAAATAAGGTGTCAATCGATTCGTTATTATGACCCGAATAATATAGACTACATTTTAAACGAAACAATCGGAGGGATCGATTTTACTTTGTAAACCCTGATTTTAATTTTTTTTTTTTTTCCGTAGCGCCTGAACTATTCATTCCATTTTGATAAATAAGGTGTCAATCAATTCTTTTCTTTATTAGCGCCGGTTCTTAATGAATTTATTTGTATGATTGTGCAACCATCAGGTGTTTCAAGTACGAAATGTTAATTTCTTATTTTTAAATATTTAAATTAATTATACATGTATTTTTTCTTATTTCAGTCAAACTTAAACTTCAAGGTTTTTATTTTAGAAACATGCGATTTTCGTGACGTGAAAACTTGCACTTAATTAAAAATAAATTTTAAAAACTGGAACCCGGCTAGAAAGAAACACTGAGAGGTAAGAAACAAGTTAAGTGATTTTTGATATCTTCGTCTCATTAAATAAAACTTTTCATTTGATATGTTAGCTATTCCTATTTATTTAGTTTTATTGGAACCCTCTTAGTTCCCACATTAGTAACAAATAATTAAATTCAAACGCTGTAGAGCTTTGTCAACACAGAGAACAATTTGATAGAATAACATTATAACCTAATTTACCATTCTTGTATGCATATCAAACTAATGTGCTTGCTTGCATATCAAATTAAAATGCTTGCTTTTTAAAAATTGATAACGCACCACTACAGCATTTGAATTAAATTCTACTGTTATCAATAATTTAATTGTTAATGTTATTTTAATCGTTAATTATGTCTTTTTATTACATAACATAAGAAAATCCAGGAAAAATAAAAACTTTTAAAACTAATGATTATGCAGAAACTCTGGATGATGGAAAAATGCTGATTAGATATTTGAAATCAGCACTATAAAATTACCTTAGAAACAAAATAAATATTCATTTAACAAAATCTTCGTTAACCAGTGTTATTAAGAATTTTAAGTTTTCCCCCATGAGGGTACATATTTTGAATGTTTTACCTGAATTATAATTACAGAGGATAAAAGCATACATCTGATTGACAAGCATTTTTAAGAAAAACAGCTGATATATCCGTACCTCAGAACCAGAAGGACGCAAGTCCAAAAATGGAGATTTTCACTTTTCTGCTGCATTGTATGTAGAATCGACCCATGAAAAAGCTATTTTAGAAAAGAAATTCCTTCCCAATTATTTAACAGGGTTAAAAGAGCGCGAGTCGCATCTTTTGCATGCATCCGACAATCGTTTTTTCCTTCTACTGAAAAGTGACGAAAATGAACTTACGTTAGTCCGGTTCTGAGGTACAGATATAACAATTGGAATAGCAATACAATTTAACCCTTCTGCAAAATTAAGGCGGAAAAAAAAACCACAGCAAAATACAAAATCAAAATACTTTATTTTACTACACATAACAAAGATAAATAGGTATGTACAAAATCAATTATAGTGACCAAAACCATTCAGCCATCAAAACACAGGACTGAAAAAGAAAAAAGAGCTATATAATACAAATTTTGAAAATAGTTTTTTTTTTTTTTTCATTTAAAACACTTCAACTTAAAAGAAAAACTCTGAAGCTGTGCTACTTCTTACTTTACTATAAATTTTTTCAACTAAGGTTTTGAAACATAAATCTTACAATAGTCATTTGATTTGTTTCTTTATCATTATTATTTTTCTTTATTTATTTATTTTTTAACTTTATTTATTTAATATTATAACAAACTCAATAAATTAAAAAATAAATGGTCTTTAAAAAAGTGATTGTAAGGAACAGACAAAGTTATATATTTAACAAAATCAATAAGTTTAAATCTAGCACAAATTAAATTATATTTTTTTCTCTTCCAAAGTGGTAAACAAGTATTGGAATTTATTGCAGTAACATGAATGAAATGAATAAGCTTTTAACTGTCTCCAACAACTACTCACAATGGAATTGTTTGAGTAGTTATTTTAATCCTTAGGACCAATATAACCGCTTCAGTATTATCTTTGAAACTCGCAGTAAAGCCCTCTCCGGGATGTTGCTTGATTGGTATTTTACAGTACATTAGCCATGCTTACAGAGTAATTTAGCAAACTTTTACAAAAATAACATTTAAGAGAAACAAATAACTGCTTATTTGTTTATAACTTATCACACAAACGTAAACAATTTCATTGAAATAATCTATTTGTTTATGGACTATTTCCGTAGTTCAGTTGAATTTGTGCAGTGCAAAATTCTCTATCAACATTGTCTTTCAAGGAAACCAAAATCCAATTTTGTAGAGCAACAAAAACTTTATCCGTTGGGCTCTGTGACACCTCTTAGTTGCCTACATGACATCTCAA
Organism: Uloborus plumipes; assembly: GCA_038373865.1. Taxonomy (NCBI): domain Eukaryota; kingdom Metazoa; phylum Arthropoda; class Arachnida; order Araneae; family Uloboridae; genus Uloborus; species Uloborus plumipes. The sequence goes on from JAXGGA010001043.1 coordinate 60,417, forward strand.
GATGAGGCAGCCCCACTATTGTAACCCAATTTAAATAATAAAAATCTAAAACTTTAAATTCACTTAGTAGTAAAAAACAAAGCAGTTCGAAGCATTATTGCACATTCTTCATGCAAATTGGAACTTACTTCATACTACTGAACTTTGTTTAGAATTTCCTAAATGAAAAAAGAGTTTTCATATACCTCAGATCAAACTTTGATTCTCTTCTATTGCTGTTTGCAAATCTTCAATAAAACTATTCAGTTCAGATTCAATATTAAGTAAAAATCCTGCAATAAACAAAACAAAACATATTTTAACAAGCATTATACATTTAGGGCCCTGTTCCACATCAGCAGAACATGCGACCGAAACCGAAGGCAGGAACTGAAAATCCGGGTACGTTCTATAGGAACACTATTTAATCCATTTTATTTTTCTGCTTTACGTCAATGTGGAGCTTGGCCCTTACTTTTGAGTAACAGTAAGTATTTACCCATTTAAAACAACTAGTAATTGCAATTTTCGAGACCATGTCTAATTAAAGCATTTGATGCTGTGGCAGTATCTATTTCCAATGCTAAAAACTTTTTCACATACAGATTCTTTACAAAGTGCTTTGTTTCCAGCAAAAAAAATGAAACAAGCTGCAATACTCTTCGGAGCTTATATTCATGTGTTTTTTTTTTCTTTTCTTTGTCTGAACTGCAAATGGAAACAAATGCAAGGGAGCAGAGACATCAGGCTAAGCAAGCCCAAGATGAAGTGTTTGTGAGAGGAACATTTTATATTTTAAAGTCAATACTTAAAACTGTGTCCTTAGAATGAAATTTCGATAGATTTTTGTACAGTACGAAATTCTCGAGAAATTGCAAGCTTTTGAAAAAGAAAAATCAATAAACGTGGTATTTCAACTAGTCTTCTAAAAACATACTAGCATCGAAAAATTCATTTTTTTTCTCTGTACATTTTTTCATTATAATTTTTTATAAAAGAATTTTCCAATTTTTGTTATGTGTAGTATTTACTAGTGTTAATTGCTTTTTACGAACCTCAATTATTATTCTAAATTCTTGAATAATATTCAATTAATATGCTGTAAACTTTTTAAAAATTAGAAGTAAAATATAAAAAATCATATTACCTGTATTTGCTTTTGAAGTTGCAATTAAAGTAATCATTAGAGGGCTTTTGTTAAAGAGAACAACCTGAAAAATTAAAACAAAAAATCAACACATGCAACACGTCTAAACCAGGGTTAGCCTTTTGCCAGCAGTTGCGTGCAAACCGGTTTTTGCTTGCCAGGAGCAGAAACTGGTTATAAGCAGTCAAAACCAACAAAAACTGGCAAAAACTGGTAGAAACTTAAAAAACATCTTTAATAACTTTAATAATAGCTTCAGTTCATCATTTCAAAAAATTGATGTAATAATTAATAGTCAACAATTTAAGGTAAAAGTTGAATTACAAGACTGAAATTTTTCAAGCAAAGTAAAATTTATCATAACAAATTGAAATTGTTATGCATTAAATTTTAGCCTAGTAATCTTTTTGTAAATATAATTGTCAACAGAAAATGTAATCAATAGAACATCAATTACACATATGAAGTAAATACTTAATCTCAGATTGTTATTTATTAAACACTGAAATTCAAACACTTGTCATGTCACTGACATAACTAAATGAAGCTACTTTCAAATAGTTTCTTGCTTGTTTTGACCGCAAGGTCAAAGAGATCTGATTGCCTTGAGAGAATCTTCGTGAATTTCTCATTGGTGCACAATTGAAAAATTTTTTAGATTTTGAAACCGCATCTAAACTTATAAATTGTTATAGACTACTGCAGAGTGCAATATATGTAACATTTGATTTTGAATGGCGTAAATATTGTAATTAAATTACACTCCGGTTAACACTAAACCACCGGTTCTCTTTTGTATGTAAGTAATTATTTTTAAGTGCCAGAAAGTGGTTTCTGCCGTGCCGGTTTTAACCGGTTTCTACCCGTGGTTTTTAGCGCCTCGGCAGATACCTGCCAACCCTGTTCTAAACCACAAAAAAATTCTTGAACTTAAAATAATTACTGTTAACATCACTTGGAGAGTTATTTATAAAAAAAAATTACAAATTCTTATATTCTTAACGCTTTTCCGAAAACATTTTTAAATTAAACAAAGTAACACGTTATGAAGAAAAATTAAACCTTACAAGTTACTTAACATATCAGTTTATAGGTTTTATAATGAATTTTTACCTGAAAGCTGCTAAACATACAAATAATTCTTTTATTTCTGCCACTCCCTAGCTTCCCAGCTTGTTCAACAGCTAAGCTCAGTGATGCTAAAAACCCAGCTTTTGAGACGACATCTGGAGTATCTGCAGTATTTACTGAAACATAAATAAATTTAAGTTCACAATAATCTTACGTGGGTAAAGGCTCTAAAGATCACAAAAGATAACAATAAAATATAATGACATATGAAATAGTTTGTAAATAATTTGTGGATTTTTAATTTTCACAAGTAAACTAGAAATCAATGTCTTTCAATAATGAAATGACTTCCATATGATGTAATTAACTTATCACATTTAATTTTAAAAATTCTTTTGAGTGATATGTTAAAAAGCTCCAAAACATGAAAATTAAATTGGGATTAAAATTTCAGGTATGCTTTAAAGTTACAAGAAACTCCTCTTTGAATACAAAAGAAATATGCTTATGTATTAAAAAAATATCTGAAAAATTTAGATGTCTGTTGCTACATGTCTTTTTGTCAATACAGTTTCTGCAAGGAATTATAAAACTCATGTCTTTCAATCAAGAATCATGTTAGAAATTTGTATTGCCATTTTAATGAAATTACATGGCTTTTGAGTAATGTAACTCCTCAAAAACTTTTTATCTAAATAATTTTTATTCATAAGGAAACAGCAGAATACATAAATTGTTCACCTCCTTAAACATAAAATAAACTTTACAACGGCAACACAAAAATAAGTCTAAAGCTGATTAATTTATCAAGGTAGCAAAAGTACTTTTTGTTACTTTAAGGCTTGCGGGAGAAGGGAGAAAAAGAGAAAGAGACTAATAATCTAACCATATTGCAAAAAGTCAAGCATTTTTATAAGTAATGATGCATAATATTTAAGAAAAATATAGCTTTCTCATTTTTTTCAGTTGATGTTCACTTATTCAAGAAACAACTCTCTACTCCAAAACAATAACTTTACACTCAAAAACAAAATTCAAAATAATTTTTTCCCTGTAATAAAACTAGCTGTCATGTTTTATTAAATAGTTCAATAGTTTTTCAACATGGATTGTTATGGAAAAAGTTACTAAACCAAATACTTATATTAATTTGTTTTTAACCATACAAAACAGAAAATGATTTTTGATGTTTTTAAAGTATTTTACTTACAGAATATTGAAAGTTAGCAAGAACAGAGTTAATATTACATGACGACAATCTTCCATAACTCAACAATATAATTATGAAATTAAATTAATTCAATACGATAAATTCAAATACCTTTTATAACAGGAATACCATCTCGATCAGTGATTAAAATAGCATGTAAGCCTTCAACCCTGAAAATTGACACAAATAAGCATAAATAACAAAAATTAAAAAAAAAAAAAAAAGAATGCTGAATTTAATAAGCAAATCCAGGGAAAAGGCTAAAGCAAATAATTTTTAGATGTAATTAACAAAAAGATGCTTTTAATATGTATTTGATAGTGCAAGAGTTTATGTCCATTTTTTCGTTAAAAGTTCTTCATGTTTAAGAAAGCACTTTCAAGGACCAAGGTTAAAAATTACAGCATCTCGAAAAGTAATTAAAAAATAACGTCATGGTTACAAAAATGAGTGATACATTTTTACTTCGAGAAGCAAAACAAATTATGAGTCACAATATTTAAAAAATATTTTTGAGGTCAAAACTTATTTAGAAAAATAATGCAAAGAAAAAGTATATCTATGGAATATCATTTGGTGGTGTCATCTGATCAGTCTAAAAGTTAAAAAAAATAGACTTGTTGAATTGGCGATCACCCTGAGTGTTATTCAACTCAGAAACCCAGAGGTTAAGTTGCGGGTACATAGAAAACAACTAGCAGATTTTTTGCCTGAGATGATATTTTTCTCTGACAACAAAGGAAAATCTATTACATTTTTTAAGAGAGCTTTAAGCTTAAAGGAGCCTACCTAGTTTCAGCAATAGGGCATTTAAACCACTTGAAAAATTAATGAGTAAGGATGAGTTGCTAAATTGATTATTATGAAATACAAGTATTTAACCCAGGTTATGAAATGCATATATTTAGCTTCAATGATTTTGCAACTAGAAAAGTAAAACATTTTTCTCCACCTTACCACCAGGAAAGTGGTAATTTTCTTCAGATGAAATTTTTTCTTTTTTAGCCTACCTTCCCGTTAAAAATAAAAGAGACGAAAAAAGCATTAAAATTGGCTTAATGCATCTAAAAAATGTCGCCAAGTCCAAAAAATATCGCCAAGTAAAAAAAAGTCAAAAAGAAACAAAAAAAATGAAATAAATATCGAAAAAATAAAAATTTGAAAGTAGGGTATTGAGATGGGGAATTTGTGTGTCGGTCTGTCGGTCGGTCTGTCTGTCCCCCCCTAATAACTTTTGAATGAACATTCCGATTTGGACGAACTTTTTTTTGTTGGAAAGATCTCGGCGAGTACAGCTCATTCCCATATTTGATTTTTTGATTTGAACAATTTTTGGTTCAACTTTGAGCCGTTCAAACAACCGGTCCCGCGATACTAACTTTTGAATGAACAGTCCGATTTGAACAAACTTTTTTTTGTTCGAAAGATCTTTTCAAGGATACTTCATTCCTGTATCTACATTTTCGATTTGAACAATTTTTCGTTCAACATTGAACCGTTCAAACAAGCTCTCACCCCTAATAACTTTTGAGTGAACTGTCAGATTTAAACAAACTTTTTTTTGTTCGAAAGATCTCGGCAAGGATACTTCATCCCCGTTTTTAAATTTCCGATTTGAACATTTTTTCGTTCAACATTGAACCGTTCAAACAAGCCCTCACACCTAATAACTTTTGAATGAACAGTCCGATTTAAACAAACTTTTTTTTGTTCAAAAGATCTCGGCAAGGATGCTTCATTACCGTATTTAAATTTTCAATTTGAACATTTTTTTCGGTCAACATTGAACCGTTCAAACAACCTTTCCCCACCTAATAACTTTTAAGTGAACCATCCGAATTGAATAAACTTTTTTTTGCTTGAAAGATCTCGTAGAGGCTCATTCCTATATTTCACTTTTCAATTTGAACCATTTTTCGTTCAATGATGAACCGTTCAGAAAAAATTTTAACATGAGCGCCTACGGAGAAATTTAAATTGAATGTTGATTCTGAACTTCAAGGCGGATTTCCTTCAAACTAACTTTGTAAGAAAATGGTTTTGAAAAATAATGTATTGTAAAGTACTGTTCTGAATAATCTTCTGTGAGGACTCTGATTCCGACTCCGACTCCGCAAACATGGCGGAAATGCAGGCTCAGAAAAAATGACTGACTGGGCAGACGATTTTTTGTTTATTTATTTATTTGTTTTGTTTAATTTATTATTATTTTTTTTTATCAGACGATTTTTTTTTTTTTTGTCAACAAAAATTTTTCATTCACGAGAGCATTTTATTCCTTATTTATATTTAACAACTGGCAACAGATTAAAAATGAAATTCAAGACAAAGACATTTTATTAACGAACGACTTTTTTTTTCTTTCTTTGATAAAATGTGTTTTGAAGTTCTTTGTACTTTTATTTTATTTATTTTTTTTTTTTCTTTTGAAAACGATTGTGGAATTTTTCTACGGAAGAACTATAACAGTTACATTCTTTAAAAGGTGCGACAAAACTTTATTGACTCGTTTATTTACTTTTTACGTGTCTATTTTATCTGATGAGAGGGGTATATTTTGCTTTCAGAAATCAGCTTTAAGTGTTATAAAGATATGTTTGACATAATTTTTAGTTTCGGATAATCAAGAGAATATTGATCAGATGCTAATGCCGATGTCGATGTACGGGAAAGTAGGCTTGTTAGTTCTTGACAAAACTTCTTGTTTAATCCTAAGTTCATCTATGGCATCTCTGCCATTACTTCATGAGCGGCCTAATAAGATGAAGAAGCATAAAGATGTGAATAAAATTTCGGATCCATAGAGCTGTCACTTAAAAACTTTAAAATAATCATGAGAGTTCCCTAGCAATAAGTCCCTGACCTTAAGTCCCATATTTTTTTTACATTTTACCATCTAAAACTTCAGACAATTTATAATAGTAATATTTCAGAAAATAATATTTAAAAAATAAATAAATGACTTTACATATACGTCATAGGTAAAAAAAAAAATCTTGCAGAAGGCTTAAAGTGCTAAAAGAGAAATTTTAAAATACTAACTTTTTAATAATGTCTTGCAAAAATTTCTTTGCATCCTGAAAATAAATTCTTAAATTAAAAAACATTTTAAAATTTACAGGCATATACAATAATAAAGACTTTGGAAAAAAAATCTGAAAAACACTGATATGTAAATCAATTGTTTGAAAACATATTTCATAAAAAAAATATTGAAAAGATACTGATGTAGTAATTCATTTTTATGATGCATAACATCTAAATTGTTAACACACTTAAGGGATCAAAATGTTTCCAAGCAGAATTCAATGTTAAAAAATTGTATTAAATTATACAGTATACTATGTGAACCACTATATCATTTCGCATAAACTGCTTTTACATGAAGGGGTGCCGATGACGTGCTATAGCGCATAAAATACACAGATTTGAGAAAAGGGACCCGATATTTGAAACTTAACATGTCTCGTGGGACACGCTATTTATCTTGGCGGCACTTAGTTTCAAATTTCTCAAAAGAAAAATCAAAGAAAAAGAGTTTACTTTTCTTTAAAAGATTTTCTTATATATATAACCGGCCAAGTTAACTAGTTGCTAAATAGCTTCATAGTTGTATTTTCTTCTTTATCAACTTTCTACTGAGATATGAGAGCCATAAGAATTTTTAAAAAATACATATATATATATATATATATATATATATATATATATATATATATATATATATATATATATATATATATACATACTTTTTTTTGGCAGAATGGGGGACCCACTATTTTCAAAATGGACCCACTTTTTGAGAAACAGTAGGTCCTTGGGACCCATTTTAGTGAGCACCCAGCGGAACACTGTACATATCAAGTGTTTTAAGGTTAAACACATTTCACTGTCTTATAATGATGACTATAATGAAACAAAAAGTCACTTCTTCAGTAAAAAAAAAGTATATAACATTTTATCTAAAAATTACAGACTCAAAAGAAAGTAGGAAACATGTAACAAGGAAAGGAACATAAAAAGATACGATATATAGTACTTCATACATTGACTTAAAAGTTGCTGACCCAGGAGTACCAACAGATTTTCAACTGTCCCAATGAGAAAGGGGAACTAAATTCTTAAAAAGAAAGAAAAGAAAGACCAAAGAAGGACCTTTTCTTGAATATTTAGAAATTAAATTAGGGATGTACTGATTAATCGGGGGCAATCAATAATCGGCCAATTTGCCAATTATTTCTAATAGGCCAATTTTTACCCATTAATCAAATAAAAACTTGTTTTTTACTTAAAATCACTTTTGTCTAGAACAAGATAGCAAACTGAATGAATTTCTTATACCATCAAATAGCTTTGAACTCTAGCTGCCATGCCCCCACTTGATTCAAAATTAACAAATTACCATGGCACAAGGGTGCTTATTACACATTACTGTATGTTTAGGGCAGTGGTGGCCAACCCGCGGCACGCGTGCCACAGTGTGGCACAGCGGAGTATTTAAAGTGGCACGCGAAGACTTGTTGAACTTTTTTCAAAATTGAGAAAATAATGTGGTTTTCAGCAATTTTGTGGAATTTTTTAAACCTTATTTTCATAGTTGAAAAAATCCCTTTTAAATCTTACTGCTAATTCATTTGTATTTAATTATAAATATAATACGTTATATTATAGTCAAAAGCTTAATCTGGAGATGTAATCGTGCGTTCTATAAATGGTTTGGGCAAGAATCCAAAGAGCGGGAGGTGGGGGGGGGGGGAGTTCCCAAAACCCTAAGTGATTCTGAGGATTCCGACTCAGACTCGGATGGTTTTTTAACAGATGGCACAACTTAATTACGCTCTACCAAAGATGGTTCAGAAAATGACCAAAAATTTGAATTATCCCTGCAGAAGGGAAGTCTTTGGGCTAAAACTTTCTAAATCAACTTAACTGTTAGCCACTGTTGGATCTAGGAGAGAGCAAGGGGGCCCTAGCTTCGGGCAGCAAAACTTAAGTGTATCAAAAGCCCAAATGCGGTTCTAAAAATGTGTCATGAACTCCCTAGGAGTCCAAAAAATTCTTAAAATTACGTTTTTCACCCTCTTATAGCAGAAAATTTCTGGAGAAGTGTTCCGACACCCACTTCTTCTTCCTAAGATCCCTATGTTTAGAAATGCATTTTAGTGCATAAATTCTAAACGTTTCCAGAGAAAAGCCCCTTTATACCTCTTCTCTTAAATTAGCCAAATGTATCCTAAAATGACATTTTTGAAACTTCTATTTCAAAAAGATTGCAGTGCAGATTCCCCTTTTCCTTGTCTGACATCGCCAACTTTTTTGTATGTGTTTTTAAACGAAGGAGCCTTCGAATCGCCCAACCTTTTCCTTAACATCACCAATTATAACATTTCCGGAGGGACCCCCGAACTCTCCTAAACAATCTAAGAATGCATCTTTTAGTTTTCAATTTTGAAATTATTAATGGCAGAGCAAGCACTACTTCCTCTAATATCTCAAAATATAGTCTAAAACTCCATTTTTAAAACTTCAGTTTCAAAAAGTTTCCCATGACAGCCTCCAAGTCCCAGGCCTTCTAAAGTTATTAAAGATAGTCTAATATTTATTTACAGACTTTAATTCAGAAAACTTTCTTGTGAAGGTCTGCCGAACTCACAGTTTCCCAAACGTTACTACAAAAGATGCCGTGAAATTAAAGTTAAACCGCGAAGAGATGGCAGGTCGATTGGAAACGGAAACGGAACACTTCATTTAAAATAGGTTGGATTAGCGAGAAAGCACAACTTCACTGCTTACGCGTTCCAGCAGATCCAACCTATTTCAAAATGAAGTGGTCCGTTTCCGCTTCCAGTCGATACACCATCTCTTTGCGGTTCAACTATACGTGTTTACGATTTCAGTTTTGAAAACTCTCCGAGGGATATCTCTACATTCTCCCTCTTATTTAAAGTCTGCAGATATGGCCTAAACCTGAACCTTTCGTTCTCAATGACTACTCAAAAATGACTTCACACAATGGCGCAAAAAATTTCAATGGAAACCCTGAAAGGTACCTTTCTCCTATTATTTTCAAATAAAACCTAAAGTCACATTTTTAGGACAATTTCGAACACGCTTTAGAAGAGATGAACTTGATAACATTAAGGTTTCGTTCTATGTGAGTCTAGAATTGTACTTTTCAAACTTCAATGTTGAAAATTTTCCAGAGTGAGAACCCCTACCATTTTACAGTTTCTATAACCGGACCAAAGATAGCAAAAAACAAGTTTTCCCTGCACATAGCTTCTTCACTGCTCAAACTTAGAGAAATAATATAGTATTTGAGTAAAAGTTACACAATCAGCCAATAAATAAAAAAAATTTCCTTTATGGTCGTTGAAAAATTCAAAGTGTGGCACGCGAAATATTTCTTTTCCCGAAAGTGGCACTTTTCCCAAAAAGGTTGGCCACCCCTGGTTTAGGGGGAATGCAAAAAGGTAAAAGAGATTACAGGCAGAAAAAAGGGTCTAGACAAGATGTTGAAAACACTTTTAGGAACTTAAAACTAAAATTGGGACTTTTAGGGGGAAAAAAGGAATAGTTGGGAGCCCTGCAGCCCTTGTTTAGCAACACAGATAGTTTTAACATCAATTTGTGACTACTTTAAAATACTAAATCTTCAAAATTATCAAAAACTTTAGCAAAAAATATTCATTCAAATCATTTAATAGAAAAATAATCACAAAAGTTTACCTCAGAGCTGTCTCCAGATGCAAAATCTCCATTTGGCATCTAAAAAAGAGAAATATTTTAATGGCATAGGTGTACTAATATAAACATATGGTTAATGAATTGAAATTACCAATTTTCTTTAAACTGTTTTAAAACAAAACTGGCCTAATTTAAGATTTTAAAGTGCAAGATAATTCATATTGCCTCATTTTAAAATAAACAAAAAATTAAAACTAAAAAACAAAATCTTATCAATTTTGGTATATACTGTCGGCCCCGCTTAAACGAATATTGTCGGTTCCAAGAAATATTATTCGATTATGCGGGGCATTCGATTAAGCAGGGATCTTTAACATAACGTTTATAGCATCGGTTCTGAGACATTTTATTCGTATAAGCGGGGTATTCGTTTATCGGGTTACACGATTAAGCGGGATGACTGTATTAACAAATAACATAGGATTTGCTTTTCTATTATTAAGTTTTTCAAAAACTTTGTTATTCTTTCCATGAGTGATAAATACTGTCACATGATCCACTATAACTGCTTGAAGCATTTCCTGAAAAATATTATAATTACTCTTTGTATTTGTTACACATGAAAGTAAATGGTTTTGAAAACACCAACTTGTAAAAGAAGTTAAATGTATTTTAAAATTATATTCGCAGTGGCAGATTTACTATGTACTAACTGCAAACGGCCTCCCTGACCATAGTGACCCCTGAGAAGATTCCAAAATGCAAATGATTGATGTTTTTCTTTGTTCCATGATACAGATAAAGGCCCCCAAAAATACATTGCGACAAACCCCAAAACCATTAAAACAGCCAGAATATTTATAAATTCCAATTTTAAATTAACCATTTTTAGAAATTGTATATCTTCCAAATTAGCTTTTATTTGTAAAAAAATTCATTGCCGAAGCTTTTTTTTTCTTTCAATCACTATTTATGCATATATTTTTGTGAAAGCTTGAGAGAAAAAAATTATCTCATTTTATTTGAAAAAACATAGACCCTCTTTTGATATAAGTTGAAAAGTACTGGTTGATACCAGTTGGTGCCAGATCAATAAAGTAGTTTTCAAATGTTGTATTGTTGCATTGTTTACAAAAAAAGGAATAATGACAGAAAATAATATTAATTATACCAGAAATACGATTAAAAGACAGACTGGAGGATAGCTAGTGTATAATTACGTAAATCAAAAAAAGTTGAATTAAATGCATAACATTTGGGGTTTTGGGCCCAGAGCCTTTTGCTGGTTATAGCATTTGTATAAAAAATGTGGTTGTACAGAGAAGACAAATATAATTTGAACTGAGACTTTTTTAAATATCAGGGGACATAATGGTACCATGATCAATTCTACAAAATACTGAGGCGCGGCATTTTGAGGTAGAGTACTTGATTTCCCAACTGTATCTTGTTATACCATGAGGTATATCTATGGTCAACACCATTTGGGATCAACTGTACGTGATCTTTACCTCTAAAATTTTCTTCAACATGCACTGTATTCAGAGGCGTAGCAAGGGGTGGGCGAATCGGGCGACCGCCCAGGGCCTCGCGCCTCCCGAGGCCTCGCACCTCCACTTTTCCCCGAATTTTGCTCCATTCTAACTTTTTTCCGAGGCAAAATTTTACAAAGTATATCCGAATCATACAGTTGAAAACACTATTTTTTCGGGTCAAAAATTAAAAAAAAAGAACGAAGTTCCCTTTCTTTGAACTTCTGTCCGATTTTTCTGTCCGGAAGTTTTTCCGGACTTTCGGTGCGCCGTCTTATTCACTGTCCACAGTTTTGGCTCAATCTTTATCTGCATTCAATTAAAGAATATCTGGGTTCCCAACCAGGTCAGGAAAAAAATGTGTCACGACTGTTTTTTTTTTTTTTTTTTTTTTTAAGGTGATGGCATAGGGCCTCCAAAACAGACTGAAATCCATAACACGGCAAATTTTGACTCAGCTACTCCCGTTAGCTACCACAATCCAGAATTTCGTTAATGAAATTGTCGGGCGTCTCATATAAAAGGTGCAATTTAAGAAGATTCAGCTTGGTGCTGATTATTTTTTCATCAGGGTACTACAGAACGTAGGACCAGAAAAATGTAGGACAATGTGACAATTTGTAGGACAATGTGACTGTTGAATTATATACATATTGAGCAGGCAGTAGAAAAAAACTCATGTAGTTAATAATTACTTTTGATGATCACGTATTCGATACATGTTGGGAGGAGGGGGACTCATTGATCAAACCATACACCATGTAGGACAAATATGTTTTTCAACAATGTTAATAATTATCTTAAGATTTAATTAAAAAAGCCACAGTAAGTGATAAGTTTTTGAGACTCGTAAAATCGACATATTTGATCCCTGCTACCCCTGTTAGCTACCACAATCGGGAACTGTTATAAGAGAAAAGCTTGACAGTAATAAACAGAAAAATCTCTATCAGGAACCCTTGACTATAATGTTGGGCAGTGGTGGCCCGATCGGTAAGGCATCGGACTCGTGTCCGAAGGGACCCGGGTTCTATCCCAGCCTATCAAAGATCCACCGTCTTGATTAATGGTGGCTGGGAGGCGTTAAAAATGTCGTGGTCACAAAGTCCTCCAAGTGAAACGATACCTCTGGGGAAGCTGGGCCTAGGGTTTGCTCGACCCTAGGTTCTAGTTCAAAATTAAGAACACAGCGCTCTTCAGGGCCCTATCTCGGTTAAACCACGAAGCTGTGGTAGGTACGGGGGACCCTGGAGTGTGAAAGGAAATGAATGAAATGAATGAGTATATAACGTTTTATTTGAATTAATTGTCAGTGAAGTTAAGATTGTGCCCCATGTGAATTTGTAATGTATATGTGGCATGAGTGAAATAAAGATTGAATGACACAGCAGCCTTGCACGTGAACTGACAATAAAAAAATACTATTGTAACTCAACGCTTTTTTCCTCAAATTGTATCAGTAAAGTAAACTCTGCAAGTTGGAGTGGATACTGTACAAAAATTTCCCAACCAAGCCCAGCACACACCATTTACACACGGTTGAAAATGTTCCCCCCTCCTCCCTTTTATTCAGGCAGTTATTTGTAGATGCTAATTTTGTAAAGATAAATTTTTGATCAATTAGTAGAATTTCTTGATTTTAAGTCTTTTTTCTCCTGAAGCAAATCAACTGTGCAAAAAAAGTTGCACTAATCAGTGCAATATCAAAACAGACTTAACGCAAAGCAGATCTTTTACAGCGTAATATCAATAAAATTTAGAATGAATAAGTATTCATTTGCGGTTTTATAAATTATAAATTTATTTCATAGCTCATCAAAATATTTTGACAAAAAATTAAATATATCAAGCATTTCAAAGCAATGACCCCAAAATATGTGTAATTATTTCACATTGCATGTTTTTATCTCAAATATTTTTTAAATGTATAATATTTTAATTTTTATGATTGACAATAAAAACGAGAACGTTTTCTTTTTTTAATATTTGTTTATTTTCTTTGCATAGAATAGTTGAATAACTTGAATTGGAATCAATCTCAGAAGGGGGAGAGGGGCTCGGGGCCTCGCAAAATTTGTTCGCCCAGTCTTAATTTTGTTCTTGCTACGCCACTGACTGTGTTCAAGTCTCACTAAACAAAAGTTTCACAAAACTTCTTTTGCTAGAAAAATAAATTTGATATCAATGCAAAACAGCCAAAGAATATCGATGTTTCCGAATAAAAACAAAGAGTGGCATCATGTTAGGGAAATAACAAAAACTGATAAGTTTCAAAAATTTGTAAAATGTAACTAAAATCTTCATACCATCATCCAAACAATGCAAACTATCATGTAAGCCCGGTGAATGGAAAGAAAGCCCAACACCTTAACACTTAGTTATGGTTCAGAACTATCGAGAAACTTTCCATGCCAAGCAAGAAACACAAGTACAAACCTTAGCTAAATTTTGAGCAACCTCGTGCAAATCGGAATCATTCAGCAAATTGTCTTTGTGAGTTGAATTCCAATGTGACACTGCTGCAGCTCTTGAAGCATACCGTGCCATAGCTAAGTCTGAATATGCATGCAGATGCCAGAAACTAAACGAGCGCGCCAAAGAAACAAAGCAAGCCCATTCTACGTTAAAGTTTAAATTTCAAGGAGTGTCAAGAACTTATCAGACTGAAGTGAAGAGAAACAAGTATTTCAAACGTATTCGCTAAAGCAACAGAAAAAATGCTATAAACATTAACTTTCTTCTGTTATGTCAGTTGATTTTACGCAAAAATTCTTTTATTGATACAACATCGTACTGAATAGCTCATTTGCTCATCTCTAAGTTGTTATTCAGGGGTTGATAAATAATGTGCAACGCATTTCATTACCTGATTCATAACTTTTTAGATATTTGACGAAAAACAAGTTTACGAAAATATAAACACACGTTCACTTCACATCACACATATGACTGTCAAGAAGGGAGGGGGAAATCACGTGATTTTTGTTGTTGCCAGCTTTAAAAACTGAATTCAATAATGGAATTAATGTTGGACCCTATTCACGGTTTGGCAACGGTCTTCGTTTGCGGGTATTTACATCCAGTTTCCACAATCCTGATTGGTTCCAAATCTTAAATTTCGTCTGCTAGGCTCGGTCAATACCCGCAATGACGTCACATGAATAGGGTCCATACAACACAATCAATGTGTGCTCCAGCCTTCTTCATCTCTTCATAGTTCTCTCGAATGAGGACAGAGGTATTTTTCTTGATAATTTTCAATCTGTTTTGAGACGTATCCAGGAGGAAGAGTCAGCTTTCCCTTACCCCTTACAAAACCGGAAACATTGTCAACAAAACCGAAGAAAAAAATAAACAAGAAATTTATAGGGACTCCAGCACAGCCCTGGCAATGGGTTGACCCCCTCGCATTTTAAATCTGCTATTGATTCTCAAAAGCGATTGTTTACAAAACGCTTTTTACGGAAATTTTTTTCTTTTGCTGTGGGACAAGTGAAAGCTTTTCCCCCTCACACAGTGCTGTGAAAACATCTAATCCTCCTCTGTCATTTAACACAATTAAATACAGACGAACCCAAGGCCATATCCAGACAGCCCCCCCCCCCCCAAACCCGAAATGTTTTATAATGTAAAACAAAAAAAAGATTTCCTTTTTTTTTTAATTTAAAATAGCAAAAAAAAATTTTTTTTCCCCTTTTAACAATTAAACGAGTAAAAATTTGAAAAAGTACAAAAGAAAAAAAAAAGGCAATTCAAATTCTCATTAGCCTGCAAAACATACTCTACGACAAGACCCTCACTAGCACTTCCAGCTCTCTTTCCCAAATCAATTCAGGCTCAAGGCAAGCTACTTTTGTCAGTTTGATCGGCGCCCCCCCCCCTCCCCATAAAACTTACACCACTCAGATTTTTACCCCCTAATCGCCGGACCCCTATTAGTTTCCGACTAGACTGAGATTGCTTCTTACTGCCCTGATTCAATTAAGAGGGTACTTTGTTGGTCTCCATTTATAAGCATTTGCAACCCTCGAGGGATTTTAATAGCTAAACATGTCTTCAATCTACAAGACCACACAAAAACAGATACGTTCACAGACCCTCTGTTTGTTGGACGCTCACCAATATCTTAGACAAAAGTTACTTTAAAAAAATTCCATTTACAAATGCTTAAAAACCTTGAAAACTTTGTTGAATGTAGCTGTAATCCTTGAATTTTAAAGTTTCTAACACAAATGGGGGGGGGGGGGAGGTCTGCATCAAGTTGTGCGAAACTCAGCTCCTTGATTAAAAAAATATTCTGCGTTATGCAAAAATCATATTCCAGCATTTTTTGTAGCATATTTTCAAAAATAATTTTTTGTGATTCACATGTTTCATTTCTGACTATTCATGAAATACCTAATTCAGTATTTTAGAAGTTATAGAGACGTATAAGTGAACAAGCCTATTTAAAGGACTAAAACGCAACATATTCTAATGAGAGGATGAATAAGAATGTTTCTATAGACAACGGACATAATACTACGATTTGGCAATTATTGTTATAACGATAAAAAGAAAACAAAAATTTTAGCATACCTAATTACAAAATTAGGTTACATTTTTGTTCCCTTTAAAACGATGCATAACAGATAATTGCCCCTCTCCGAACACTAGTTCATGCGGAAAAAATGCCTTCCGTGAGCAATAAAGGCGGAAGATTAAAGAGAAAAGTGAAGAAAATTGCTTATTTTTTCTGAGATTTTTTTTTTTTTTTACATTTTAGGGAAAATTCGGCGCATAAGTGAAATATTTATCTTTAGAGCGACGCATAAACGAATAATGCTATTATTATTTTGCTATGGAATGTGCTGGGACCATTTAAAATCGTCGTATAAATGAAAAAGACGCATAAATATGAGGCGGCGTATAAGTGAGTTCACTGTAGTTTGTAATTTATTCCTTTATTAATATGTTAAGCACGAGAAAAAAAATATTACCCTACCTGTATTCTTTTTCGTTTTCTGCAGTATTAGTGGATTGAAAAAGAAATTGTCGTTTTTAGTATTTTTTTATATTTATTTTTTATCTTTATAAAAGATGTTTATTTCAAAGTTTTCCTTTTCGTAAGACTGTCCATAAAACGTCAGAGACTGGAAAGTACAAATGAAATGCTTCAAAGAATTTTAACTGTTCTAGAGTCTTTGAAAATCATTAAATACCTTTTTAAAACTCCTTTAAGGCAGGAATTCAAGTGAAACACGGACGATCGCAACTCACCAATGAATCGCAAATTCCCAAATTTGGATACGTTACAATCGCTACGAGATGCGATTCTAATGTAATTCGACTTCCAGTAGCGATTGCAATTTGCGATCGCCTCGAAGCAATTGCAATGGTGTTTCACTTGAATTCGGCCCTTAAAGTGCTTCAATCCTATTTCTTATCAAATAACTAAACTATAAATTAACTAAATGGCCAGAATGTTACTCTCTCGTTAATTATTTTTTAAATCTCTACACTATTTCTTTTAAAGAATTTTATGTGTTTTATGCTATTGGTTATTTTATGGTGCTGCGTATGTCGGTGCGAGTTGGGGAACTGATCAAAAACTACTATGTAACTATAGTGAAAAACGATGTAAGCAAGTGATAATGTGTTAATCTTTTCTCCTCCTTTGTCCTTCCTCTCTGTCGCTTAATGTTAATCATTTGTTAAACTAAACATGTTTTATGCTTTGACTAGCGTCGCACGGGTTTAAACGCAATATGCCAAATCCAAGAAAATAAATATATGACTTTCAACTAAGCCCTGTAGAATAATCTTTCTCAAAGGTATTTTTTGTGACCATGCGGTAGATTAGTGTGATTTTCCGAAAAACTTTCTTTTTTCTAACTGTTGCCAAAATCAATTCTCTTTTTATTTAACCCGGTATCGATTAGAGGCATAGATGAATATAAAAATCCTAAGAAAGTAATAAATTTCATACTTACTCCAGAGAAGCCTTGATTCAAAATTTTCATTATGATTATTATTAATACTGTTGTTGCGAGGCAACCAAATTTTGCAACAATGGGTTGAAAATTTAATCATTTAATGGGGAAATGACATGAAATTTACTATTTTCCATAATAACTTTTTTAAACTAAGATTTTTAGAAATAAATTATAGTTATCCTGCTCCCTGTTACTGCAGCTATCTACGGTGAAAAAATGATTAAAATCGGTCAAGTAGTTTAGAAGATTACACCGGACATACAAATACAAAAGTTGTCATTTATGTATATAGATTAATCTAAATTTGCAAAGGAATGCAGAAAATTTATGAGATTGTTGTTTGCCTAATTTTCCCAACATGTTTTTGGAAAATTGTCACCGAATGCCCCATATAAGGCCTTAAAATGCAGAATTTTAAAACTTTTTTTCAAAAATTTGTCCGGGGGAGAAACCTCCGGACCCCTTAAAATTACGGATATTCATTCTACCCCACTTAAAAAAGTTCGCATTGCATATCTCTTTTGATACCCCTACCCCCAATAAAAGTCAGTTCAAGAAAATAATAAGAATAAAGAAATGAAAACACACACAGAGACACACACACACACACACACATCAAACATCGTGGGGTTCAGCTAGAAATTAGACTCATAATACACACAAAAATGTATATGTGTTTGGGCAATGTGCGAAATTGGGCTCCTCCCGAAATTTTTTTTCTGCATACCCGGCCTTGGACGAACCACACACACACACATGATGTTAAAACGACCTCCAAGGGACCTTTAAAAATCAATTCGTCTTAACACTAGATTTACGGCAGGTTTTTTATACCCAGACCCGTCATTTAGGGGAGTCAGGGGCGGAGGTCACCCCCAATTCTGTTTTCTGTGAAAAGGATTTTATACAGAACTCAACATTTTTCAACAATGACAGCGTTTATTTGTTAGCAACACAGTTTAACAATACTAATAATAAGAATTTCCATCGATCTAATTTTATTAATAAACAATACAACCAGTTTCAAAACAATTGTTTTACTGTCATATATGACTTCTTTTAGCTTTTAAGTACTTCTATTGAAATATCGAAAGAAAAACATGTGAAAATGCTTTGGAACATAATAATACATTTATCTTTCATAGGTAAATTAAATGTTTGGTAAAAGAAACTGTTTTGTTCATTTTCTTATTCAATCGTTTATTATGATTAAAGTTTTTAAAACCTTTTTTATTAAAGGTTTTCTTGAAGGAATACCTCTGAGGTCACTTCCTCATACCGATAAAAATCAGAGTGTTTCTCAATCACGAGATTTAACAGAGAAGTTGGGCACTCCTGTTTTAGACGAAAATTTATTTAAAGAAATTAACCGTATGAAGCCTGAAACAATCAAGTTGCTGATGCCAAACGTGACGGAGGAGTCAGATGCGGCGAGAACGATCAATACCCACTGTTGCTTCAATGGAGGAACTTGTATCATACCTCAGGATTGTAAGTTATTCGTAGTAATTCTTATCGAAGGGAGGAGGGGGGGGGGATCAGGGGTGCCCACAGGGGAGGGGGATTATTGCGCAAGATGCGCCATCAAAAATGGGGGGGGGGGGGATTTTTGTAAACCAATTTATGTATTTAGATAAATTTAGTTTTTTTTTAATTTAAATTATTTACTGATTTTTTTAAATTTAAATTATTCATTAATTTATTTTTTAATTTATATTATTTCTTTATTATTTAATTAAATTATTTGTGTGTGTGTGTGTGTGCTTGGAATGTTTGGAAAAAAAGGGAAAAAAGAAATTCTATTCTGCGCATAATTAGTACAGTAAAAAATTAATAAAATTTGTAAAAAAAAATAATAGTTATAGTTTTAAAAAAAATACATTACATAAAAAAAATAAAATAAAAAAGATGGGTAAAAATAAAAACGTCCAAGAGGGTTGTGAAAAGGTTTTTTTTTTTAGGGGAGGTGAATTTGCGCCATTAAGCTTTTGGGGGATGAGCCTGATTACCGCAGGAGCAAGCGGGGCACAGGTCCTTCCTCTTAGATTTCAAGGAGGTCTTAGATCCCCTTACATATCCAATGCCTCTTAACTACTAAATGTCTACCGTATATCTCACTAAAATGCCTACAGTGTATGTCGATGTATCTTTTTCTCTTAATAATTTGATAGCATTGTTATTATTAAGTTCGATCTACTACTGAACACTTTGCACAAAACTTTAATTTCATTCTGGTATTGTAAGAATTTTTTTACTTGTAACACGTAACTGATATGAGGAGGGTGGGGGCCCTGAAAAAAAATGGGCCCCATGTCCAATGTTAGAATGATCGGGCTCTGGGGATGGGCACCCCTGAGGAGGATATAAGAAAAGCAAAGCTACGAAAAATGTTGAGTACACGTACCTGACAGTTGATTTTATCAGGGGGACTCAGCTCTCAATTTTCCAAACTTAGAGCACTAAAAATACAGGGTGCTCCGGTTCAACCTGCAAAACATTTATTTTTGCAACCGTTCGCCCTAGATGCATACTTCCAATTGCAAAACTGTTCAAAATAAGCTGCAGAGTTCCGATATTAAAAGTTTGGAAAAAAAAAAAAGGTAAAAAATGCGAATAACTTTTTATACGGATCCTGAGTCCCCAAACTTACGTTTAGGGAAATTAAGAACACAAACAATTCGAACGCAAAAATATTGACATTAGTACGACTAATATGCACCGAGATATGAAACGTAGCGTTTTGTTACTTTTACCACTTCACACTAGGGGTGCGACATTGAAATCAAAACAAAACATCAATGTTTCAAGACATCGATGTTGGAAAACAAAGACATCGATGGTTGATACATAGACCAAAAAACATCGATGTTTCAAAACATCGATCTTTTTTTTTTTTTAATTGCTTACACATTTGAATGTTACAGTTATTCAGTTACTCCCCATTACAAGAGCATCTTTATATCACTCAATTAGACATCTTTTGCCTCCTGGAAAAACATCAATCGTAAGATATCGATGTGGTGACAGGAAAAACGTCTCCGGAAAAAACGTCCCCAAGGAAAAAGCGTCCCCGGAAAAATCGTCCCCTAGGAAAAACGTCCCGGAAAAACGTCTCCGAGGAAAAAACGCCCCCGTTGGAAAAGAATTTTTTTTTTTTTTTTTTTTTTTACCATTTCCAGTGATGAATAGAAATTTTAGCAGCATTTGTTAAACTATTTTTTTTTCCAACAAATGATTTTAGTGGTGCTTTTTTGTCATAATCTAGCTACTTAGAAGCGTTTATCGCTTGATTTACTGGATTTTTTTTGTTATAATTTTTGATATTATTAAACAGTATTGGATATTAAATACAATTATTGATCAATAGTTTTCCTTGCAAATACAGTCGAGCCCACTAGAATATCGGTTAAAGGAATATCCCGCTAAGTATAATACATTTTCAATGTACCAAACCGTTATAGTGGATTATTTTCATCCCGGATAATGGAATATCCCGCTCTTTAGAATATTTTTAAGTGGCAAAATGGCTATTTCATTAAGCGGGCTCAACTGTATAAGGTCTGGTGGGGTAAAATGGCCAATGGGAAAAGTGGTCATACTTCAAATATAGAGCTGTAGTTTACAAATAAATGTTCGAAGGAGTGATTTTTTTTTTTTTTTAATTTTTAAATTTGAATGTTTTCTCAGGTTTGAAAAAAGAGTAAAAAAAGCATTTCAACTTGCTAAAAAGTTGTTAAGAATTATTTTTCGGGAATGCGTTTAGTTCAAATAGAAGAGAAATATAAAAAAATTAGAATAGTGTTGTTGTTTTTTTAAATGAAAATTACGTGCTCTATCTGTCCTGCCAATTGAAACCAGCAGTTACACGAATGTGCATAAAAATCGGTTGCATGTGAATATTTTTCCCCAAAAAAAGTTTTATCCCATGTTCAGACTTGTAATAACAAATGACAATTATATAACTTACAATAAAATAAAATAAAAGATAGCAAAAAAAAAAAAAAAAAAACAAGTTGAATCAAGTCAATTTAAGAACAATTTTGTGGATAAAATATAACATTTCTTTGTTTTCCTCTAAATTACACCCCTTGTAATGAATTAAAATAAAAGATTGCAAATAAAGTATTAACAAAATTCAAGTTCGAAAATTTTTTTCATAAAATATTTCTCTCACTTTTCAAAAGAATTAGTTTTATTATGATTAAAAATTTAATCACTCACAGAAAATGATTTAAAAAAAAATTTTTGCACCTCAATTTTTCCGGGGACGTTATTTCCTAGGGGACGTTTTTTCAGGGGACGTTTTTTCCTAGGGGACGTTTTTTCCGGGGACGTCTTTTCCTAGAACCTATCGATGTCAATTGAGAAAACTTTTTCAGTGAGATATATAATGCAACTGTTGATTAACTGTGCAACCTTTTCTTTGTCGCATATTTTTATCTAACTTTTATTTTGCTGAAATGTAAAATATCATCGAAAAAAAAAAAAAAAATCAAATGCAATACGATTCTTAAAAATTATTGACAGTAAATCATCGTTAGTTATTTATTTTTTTTTCTATTCGATAAGTATTGCAACTAGTGGATAAAGAAAAATGAATCTTTTTTATCGCATATTTTTATTGTTTTTGCTGAGAGTAAAAAGGACATCGAAAGAAGAAGGAAAACATTGAAAGCGAAACAACAATCGTTAAAAGAAGTCAAAAAAAAAAAAAAAAAAAAAAAAAAAAACGGCGAAAGCAAAGTAGAAATGTTTGAGAAACACCGAGAGTAAAACATCGATAATAATCATAGAAATTTTTTTTCAATGAGGGTAAACATCGACATCTATGTCGCAGCACTACTTCACACTCGCTGTCCATAAACACCTTTTCGGGGGAAAATACATACATATGTATAGCAGCTAACAAAGGTTTAAAATTACATGTGTGAAAACATTGCTTTTTTGAACTTAACGATCTTTTTCGGGTGCTTTTTCAGATCGCAGCCTAACATTTACAATTATTTTCTAAAAACAATGAAAAAGATAAATATTTTTTTTTTTTTTTTTTTTTTTAATAGGGAAGTTTCAACCTATTAAATATTTCTACTTTAACCACTAGATATTGTTAAGAGACTTACAAAACACAAAAATTCACCTTCGCCGAATTTTAAAACACAATGCTTGATCTTTAATGAGTTTTTAAAGAAATCCACGCGCCATCCTAGTGAAACGAAACCAATGACGTCTGATGGCTGTGATTTCAGGCACACACAAAAATTGTATTGCAGTAAGACTATCTTTTCATTACGGAGGGTTTTTTTTTTTTTTTCACTTCCGTTATCAATTAGTCTAGTAAAATTAAAATAAAGATTGAATTCGTCAAAGGGCAATCCAATAATCTGTCAGCGATGATTGGCTTAAACTTTTTGCGGCGAAAGCAATATTTAAATTTTTAGAAAGGCATTACTGAACGACTTTGCTGCTCGTCACGGCAACCCGAAAGAACAGCCGTCTGCGTCTCCCAAAATTTTTGATTTTTTTTTTAGAAAATAAATGCGCATCTAATATAAATGTGTTTCAAACCACTTTCGTTTGGTGAGTTCCCCCAAATAATTTTTTTCAGGATTAAAAAAAAAAAAAAATGTCTAGTAGGGTAGACCAGGGCACGTTTACGCATCAGTGCCCTTTCTTCAAAATGTGTTACAATTGATGTGTCGCACCAGTCGTATCAGATTTATTCTGGTCCCTAGCAGGTCCCTTCTGTTACAAGTTTTTTAGACTTCAAGTTTATAAGACTTCAATTTTTAAAAACTGTCTCGCAGCTCCTCGTATCTTCTTCCCCTCCCGAAAATTCTAAAACTGCGTTTTCAAAACTACAAGTTCAAAAAATTTCCGGGAGTGAATCGGGAAAAAACCTTAAGCCCCATCCCTTACTTTCTAGCGACAAAAATATCGTCTACGATCGCGTTTTTGAGACTTCAATTTCTAAAACTTTTCGCAGAAATCCCCCGAACCCTTCTTTTCCTTAACACCAACAAAGACAGTCTAAAACTGCGTTTTCAGGACTACATTTTAAAAACATTTCCGAGGGAAAACCCCCAATCACATGGGGGAAAATGTTTTCAGAGGTCCCCCCCCCTCTAAAAATATCTTCTGGTTGAGCCAATGCAGTATAAACTTATCATTTTCTTCCTTCTTTTAATTCCTTATCTCACAGCTGTTCACGTGAGCATACGACTGTCTTATAAAACCTACATATGTTATACATGTATTGGATGGATGGGGAAGTTGATGTTTTTGAGGAAAAGCTATTCTTTAACTTTGTGCCATTCAGTAATGTGGCAGTTTCCACACCGTCATACGCAGGGTCTGCCCTCTACAAACTACAGGTTGCACAAGGCACCTTTAAGGATGAAACGTTGTAGCACCAGCGCCACTCCCTGAGGGGTGCCACTTGACTCTCTATGGCGTTTCACCCTTAACCTTTAGAAACCGGGCGGTACACATGTTCTACCATAAGCCTTGTTAGTCCAGGCTAGTGTCCATTGAAATGTCATCAAACCTAAAATTTTTACATATATGACATTTTTTGGTGGTTTCTATATGAATTTGACCTGCTGATTCCGAATCCGTTGAGTGCCAGACGCTAAACCTTGAGCATTTTTGTCAAAATGGCGAAATCCAATATGGCTGCTATAAAAGGTATGAACAAATTAATGGAAACGTACGTGCAATGAAACATTTTATACACTTAAAAATGATTGTACTCTTTAGTCAAAATATAATTCTATTGAAAATTCATATTTATGAAAAGTATACGAATAAAAAAATTATTAAAATGGTAAAATTCAAGATATCAGCCTGAAAAGTTGTAAGGTTTGTTTTCAGGTATTAATCATTTTTTTAACCGTAATTTACATGAAAATAGAATGTTTTAACAAAGATAAATGTTTAAAATGATATGCAGGGAGCATAAAAATGTGATTTAGCCTAAAAATAACTGAAAAAATATTTAGAAACATTCCAAACTTAAGTTTCGGGATTTTGCCGGCTTAAACCAATTTCCTGCAAGAAACAAGTTTCTTTTGCGAAAAAGTTTCCCACATTGATACAAGTTGCATGAATGCGAACTTCTCACTGGTGTGAAACGTATTTTTAGCTACCAGTTGGAAGGTATATCCAACGTGTTTGTTTAGTGATTCGCCTTCAGCTCGATAATGGATTGTCCAGATTGACTTCACCCAAGTAAGTGTATGTACAATCTCTCGATATTGTAGTTTTGGATGAATTGCAAACAAATTAGCGGCTCAGCTATTTGCTTGACATTTCTGCCTTAGCAGTAGCCATGTTTGTTGAACTGCTTCAAGAGCTTTCCTGGTAAGCCAGAAAGGTGCCGAACTGCTACCATCAAACTATCTAAGAGTTTTTCGCAAGTTTCCGATTTATTGCCGTAAAGTGACTGACTTTTGTTTGGAAGCGTTATAAATTCTTTAGCAAGGTTTCTGACTTTCATCAGGAAACTTTCCTGATTTCTTCCAGGTATGTTACTGGCCGAAGTTAAGCCTATAACTGCCCATTATTTTCCAGGAGTGTTTCGCTTTCTTTTTACTGTGAAACTGTGAAGAGAGAAATTGGCTTAAAACATACAGGACAAATAAAAACATATTTTCCAGTAGTAATAGAATCGTATGAGAAACAGCACTACAAAAAAAAAAAAAAAAATCCCAATGAAAAAGCGAAAAAATGCTTAGGGCTAATGAGATATATTCGATAGATGTTTTGTGATAACTTTAGAAGCGTCTGCGAATCAACCGAACAAAACATTGTTACTTCACTAAAAAGGAGAAAAAAGTCTTGAGACTTTTAAAAATGCCTGTGAGACAGCAGAACAAAAAATTGTTACTACTTAACTAAAAAATTTGCAAAGTTTTCTATTTTGATGCTTTATTTTAACAGAAAGCCCTTTTTTATTTTACTACTTTAAATAACTGTACAAATCACTATACCTACCATCTCTACAAAAATGTGTTTAGTTTTTTTTTCCTTTCTTGATGTGATATAGACTTATGCGTAAAGTATTGATAGAACTTTAAATGCAGAGGACTCGGGAAAAATTGGCAAGACACAATGGCATGTATATGACAAAACGTGGCCTCAAAGATGCCACTAAACATTAAGAAGGTTAAAACAATGGTTACGTTCACTCCAAAGAAGACTAAAATCTGTGATTCAAATCATACACCGGACACAAGAATGGAATGTGGTTTAATGAAGTCATCAAGGGAAAGCTTCCTTGCAGAAATTATTTAGTCATGAACTGGCTCTTCTTCCTACTGCTTTATTTGATAATGAGTGAAATATGAGAGGTCCTAATAAATCTGTACTAGAGTCAAAACTAAAGGCAGTTTTCAGGGTAGGCGGTAAGAGTCGTCCAGAAATTAACATTCTTGGTGAATATGCAACATTGTGGGCACCCGCAAAGCCAGCTGCTTTTACTCGCAAAGCCAGCTGCTTGAGTAATTGTATTGATGGTGTAGAAAACCTTATTAAGCACGAGATACAAACCATTCTAGCGGTACACAATCTGTTTGAGAGATACGATAAACTTAGTACTACGTCACAATGTCGAGTCACATAAGAGAAAAATATCTATTGTGTTTTTCAACTATCACCACTTTCTAAAAGAGACATCGTACTGAAAGTAGTACCAAATAAGACGCAAGTAATTAAGTTTGTTGTGAGTCTACTATATTCGATCCTCAGGTCAATGTGTAATTATTACTGGTACCGATTCTTTTCCGATTAGATTGGTATTGGAATTCAACAAGCTTTTGTTTCTCATGAAGAAGCTGATGTGATTATGACTCACTACTTAGCTAAAGTCAGTAGTATTCCGAAAGAATTTAGAAACCTTCCAAGTTAAAGTAAGTTACTTTAAGGCAAGAAATTGGAAACTTCCCAAAAACTCTTAGATAGGTTGATGGTAACAGTTCAGCACCTTTCTAACTTACGAGGAAAGCTCCTGGAGCAGTTTGACAAATATGGCCAGTGCTAAGGCAAAAATTGCAAGCAAATAGCTAAGCCGCTTATTTGTTTTGCAATGCATCCAAAACTACAATATCGAGAGATTGCACATACCCTTACTTGGGTGAAGTCAATCTAAACAATCCATAATCCAACTGAAGGCAAAACACTAAACAAACACGTTGGATATACCTTCCGACTGGTAGCTAAAAATAAGTTCGTATTCATGCAACTTGTATCGATATGGGAAACTTTTTCGCAAAAGACACTTGTTTCTTGCAGGAAATTGGTTTAAGCCGGCAAAATCCCGAAACTTAAGTTTGGAATGTTTCTAAATATTTTTTCAGTGTTATTTTTAGGCTAAATCACATTTTTATGCTCCCTGCATATCATTTTAAACATTTATCTTTGTTAAAACATTCTATTTTCATGTAAATTACGGTTTAAAAAATGATTTATACCTGAAAATTGAACCTTACAACTTTTTAGGCTGACATCTTGAATTTTACAATTTTGATAATTTTTTTATTCGTATACTTTTCATAAATATTAATTTTCAATAGAATTATATTTTGACTAAAGAGTACAATCATTTTTAAGTTTATAAAATGTTTCATTGCACGCACGATTCCATTAATTTGCTTCGTACCCTTTACAGCAGCCATATTGGATTTTGCCATTTTGAAAAAAATGCTCAAGGTTTAGCGTCTGGCACTCAACGGATTCGGAATCAGCAGGTCAAATTCATATAGAAACCACCAAAAAATGTCATATATGTAAAAATTTTAGGTATATGGCCTTCTAGCCTGGACTATGTCTAGTTTAGAGGACGGGGTTGAAATTTTCTCTCGAACCCTTTGGAGCCGGGGATTTTTTCAAGGTTTCATACGTCTGGTACGACAGTTTATACCTTTTCTTTTCAATGGAAAATAAATCTGGTTAAACTGTTGTACTATCTGGGTCGAAAGAAAAATTTCGATTTGAACAGCCCGGATCCAAAAGGTTAAATGTGCTATATGCAACCTGTAGTTTTAACAGTGTACTTTAAATTTATGAAAATCAACTGAGAATTAGATAGTTTTCACTGCAGCAAAATTAGCTTTAAACTATTAAAAGAATTAATTTGCTGTAGACTCCACTCTGTTTGTTTATTCTCTTTTAATAATAGCTGCTGATGAAAAATATTGTTTGTGCCCAGAGAACTTCATGGGTCAGTTTTGTTACGAAGATGTAGATGAGTGTAAAATCAGCAAACCTTGCGATGAAAACGAAGAATGCAAGAACACCTATGGGAGTTATGAATGTAACTGTAAAGAAGGATTCATTAGAGATTCTGATAGATGCATACGTAAGTAGCATTTTTACATTTTAGATACACAGGCACGAGAGTGCAATATGTGGAAAGAATCTGCATTTAAAATACTAATTCCACAAAAAAAAGGAATTAGTTAATACATCTGTATTTTTTTTTTTTTTTAATGAATCACAAAATTTCAGAACTAATGAAACTTTGTAACATTTTTCAAGGTTTTCCAGCACTTTAAAATGAGATTTCTATGTTCAAGTAGTTTTTAAGGATTTGTATACAAACCATGTTGTCGCTTCACTCTTATGAGAGATCATCCCTCTAGGACAGCTGATGACGAGCTGTAGACTGGTTATACATATTTCGTCAGTCATGCAGTGCAGCAATTCTCAAAAACAATCATTTCTATTAATTAAAAACACTGATTTGTATATGTTGCTGCTGTTATGACTGCACAGTTATGCCTGCAACAAGCACAAAAATCCATATTTTTCTAGTACGAAATATTTTTTTGAAAGTTGATACTTCATATTAGACACAATATATATAATTATGTTCAGATATATGAAAATTATAAGTCAAATTTTAAAATACCGGGATAAAATGGAAATATATGAATAAAAATGTCATACCCGAGGCAAATGGATTGAGTATGCACATTCACCATTTTTTTTCTTTTTTAAGTGCACTAAGATCACAATATAATTGTTATTACTTTTGGGTTGATAGATATCTACATTTGACACACTCAGACACTTAGAGACAACTAAGATTGCAGAGTGCTGCTGCATAGTTTATTTGTGGTGGCAGTAGCCAAAATGGCAAGGAGTGGTCACATAACTGGAAAATCACAGATTTGATGCCTGCCATCAAAAATCCTCCACAGCTGCTAATGGCGACAGGTACATACATATCTTGCTCAAAAGTCCTCCAAGTTACTATTCCAAATCAATACATCTTGGAGAACTGAAATCAAGGGTTGTTCAGTTCCTGATCTGAATCAAAAAACAGAGCTGCTTTCATGGCTCCATCCAACAAATCGAATTACATGCAGTGTAGGGGGTATAAGTGTAGGTGCATAGCTTCTTGTTGTCCAGCCAACGTACCGCAGGTCATATGCCCCCTGTAAAGCTTGGTACATGAGGCCTGCTGTTATGTCCAGTTTTATGAACCAGAAACTAGGTTCTAGAAAACTTCTTTACAACTGATCATTTTCATTTGGTATTAAAAATGATTGTTGCCAATTTGGAACCTAATACATAGTCAGAAATTGATTACTGAAAATCAGATAGAAATCTACTATTTAAAAAATATAAAAAGAGCATTTAAAAATAGTAATAGCATGTAATGAATAAATAAAATTAAAAAAATATTATTTTATATAGCTATCCCTAGCTCAATTCTTCACTGAAACAAAAAAAATAAGGAATGTAAATTCACTGTGATTATTCATTAAATTTCATTATCATATTTGGCTTTTGCTGCTATTCAAAACTCAATTTCAGCTAAGATGAACTGCTATGAAAGTACATGTATGAATTTTGGAGAATGCATTGAAAAAGAGGGTAATCGCATCATTTGCATTTGTCTTATTGGTTATACTGGCAGCAGGTGTGAAATAAGTAAGTAAATTTAAAACTATTTTATAATGCTCTAGTGTTGTTAATTTTAAAACAGAACTGAGGAAAAAACTGTCATTCATACAATTGAAAATTGATCTCAAAAGGGATTCATGAATCCCCCTCCCCTACTCAAGGTTAATAGAGTATCCCTTGAAAGTTTATTGAGCTCCCCAACCCCCTCCAAAAATGAGATCAAAAACTGTAAAATCACCCTTTCCTGAGAGTTTCAATGATTCAGATTGCATCATGAACCTCCATGTGGCTATCCGTAAAAAGAATTTATATATATATATACATACATTTCAAATTTAAAACAGAGATGGAATTCAGCCGGTATACAACAGTTTATATGGTTCTTCAAAATTCTCTATACTCCCTGTAAAAACACTTAAAATTTCTATAGGGAAATATTAAGAGCAGTCTCTTAGGGAAGATTTTTTAAAAATCATCTCTAAAGGTATCCAGAAAGTCAGAATAGCCTCAAAACCACGTCTGTAGGTTCTGCTGAAGCTGAAAGAAGCTTCAACTCAACAAATGATTTTTTTAAAAGAAAACAAACAAATTGACCGTTGAAAATGTTTCAAACATAAGGATAATTAACTTAGGTTTGATTACCACTAAAACTTGGAGTCGACGGCGGACTTAAGGTGGGAGTGAAATAACAATCATATGGCGGATGATCTTCAAGTAAAAACTAAAAAATTAGAAGAGGCTAGTGACACCAAAACGCTTTGAAAACATATTTAACATTTATGTTAGTTGAATTAAATGAGCTTGAAAAATGTGAATATTTATTTGTCTGTTTTTAAAATATTTTATTATTATTTATCCTCCGTCTTTAAAATAATTCAAGCAAACTAGTTTACGAACGATTTGAATCAGATCACTGAGTTAAAACATTTGAAAATTGACCGAAAACAACTGTAGTTCAAAGAATTTAAATCTTATAAAGAAATAAAAAACATAACCTATCTCATTGTATTAAAAACACTTTTTGAATTTTGTAAAATAACACAACTACAACTAGCTTTTTAATTTTTCCAGAAATATTGGAATGTGAAGATTCATCATGCATTGAAGGTGAAACATGCCTTGCAACACCACAAGGCTTTCAATGCATCAAAGGATTGAAATTATTGAAGTAAAATTCACACGATTCATTAAAATTAATATGTCTTACAGTGTAATAAACTACTTTAAATAATCATAAATGTACTTAATTACAAATTATTCAAGTTAAGATTTTATTAGTTTCATTATATTTACAATAATTATTCAAAACACAAAACTATACAGGTATAATATACATCTAGAATGAAAAAAAAAAGATGAGTAACTTACATGTTGTACTTCAAATTAATATAACATTAAAATATCTCCATGGGCTTCACAGTTTCATGGGTATGCAGCCAGACTAGAGAATCCCCCCCTTCCCAAATCAAGTGATCAAATATAGCCTAAAGCTGCATTTTAGAGGCTTATATTTCGAAAAAATTCGCCCAAGACCTCTTATTTGTGCCCAAAAATTGCAATTTGATCTCCACACTTTCCAACAATGACTCACTCCAAAACCAGAAGTTAGATTTACTCAAGTTTGGTCAGTAGTTGGAATTTTTTTTTTTTTTTTTGAATTATTTCAAAAAAAAAAAAAAAAAACACTGATTTTTAAGAGTAATATTTAAGTACATTGATGAAATGATCCTGAAACCGCTAACAATATTTTTTTAATTTCATGTTGCATTTTATGCTGCCATGTACCAATGAGTGACGTGGTCTGAACAGAAAGTTCAGTATCAATATTCGACGGCTGACGTTGTCAGGACAGAAAGTTCAGCGTCAGTAACCAGTGACATATGAGGCAGCTATACCCTGTGTAACGAGAGATGGCGGCTCAAAGCAAAATTATGTTCCCACTCTCCACACTTTTCCCCTGATGGTTGTCATAGTTACGTCGCTATGGATTTTCCCCCACTTAGCTTTCGCAACGATGGTTAGATGCAAATGGCCAAAATTGCTACTATTCTATTGGTACTAAACTATTATTCTATTAGAAAATCAATGTTAATAAAGCACAACATTTTCTTAGAAATTTTTGCTGTATTAATGTATTACTAGAGTTTTTAGAAAACATTGAGAAATAACTGAGACATGAAGATATAAATAAAAGCTTAAGCCTAATTCGATAACCATAGCATAAAATAAATGAAATGCCTCAACAGCAGCGCATAAAAAAAGAGTGGAGCTGTTTTCTTTCGTACAGTTTCATGGAGACAAAGCAAAATTTCTAACTTGATACACCTATTTTAAAGTAACCGAGTATAATATGTTTAAAAGGATCAGTAAAAGCGAATGGGGTGTTAATGCTAATAATCGAGAAAATGCATGAAATACACAGCCAGCTCGCTATGTCATCCAGATACTGCAGTTTCATCCTCATTATGGATTATCAATCTAATGCCAAACTGATTATTTCTAATGAGTACGAAACTGCAGTATCTGGATGATATAGCTGAGCTGGCAGTGTATCTCATTTAGTTCTGCCTTAGTCCTAGCTTAGGGGTGGTAACTTGTTACTGAATTGAGAAAATGGTAAGTAATTGAATTTTCAGAGTTGATTTTTAAATTAACATTTGTGAAAATAGTATCGCACTCATCAAAGATCATTAAATTAAAATTGAACTTTTAAACAAGTATTGCACACATGCATCACAGGCAAGCTGTGCAGTATAACCATGAATATGAATTATTTAAATGTACTGCGCTATATTTAAGATTATCTCTCTCCGACCTAATATGAAAAATATAATTATAAGAAATATTCATACACAAGTTATAAAACCTTAGTACATAATGGTATTGACAAATGGCTGTATTTCATTGTTGATCACATGGATAAATGGTATAAAAATGAAAACGGTTGAATTCACAATTCTACATTCAGTAGTTGATCATAGAAAAAACCTTCTAAATCACAAGCACATTTAAAATGTTCAGAAGATGGATGATTAAAATTTTTACAGTTGTTAAAAATTCTTTTCATATCAGTTATAAAATAATTCTTTTGACTGTAATATCGGCTTTTCAGCCGATCTGTCATAGTTTTCAAATCTGCAAAATAAAAAGTTGATACTAGTTAGGTTGATAATCAAGAAGGCAATTCACAAAATAACACCAAAATAAAAAAAACTACATTATGATAATACAATATTAACAGTAAATACGCTATCAACAGAGGCAAAAACGTATATCTGAGTTAATTACCAGCAATGGATTTTATGTTTATACTTATAACATTAGAAGCTCAATGGTAGTGCTTCGGGATTCCATACCACAGATATCGGTTTGATTCCTGGGTGGGGCATGGTCGACTCAGCCTTTCACCCCTTCAGTGGGTAGATAGAATGTGTGTCAAGCGTGCTTGGGGACTAAACCCTTGGGATTTCACATTCAGCTTACCTCCTAACCAGAACATCTACCTTGCACCCAAGAGCCCACTGTCAAGAAAACTGAGATGGTGCAGAGTTTAGTTTTTAGTTATAGCCTTAATTAAATAATTTGGAAAAATAGTCAACAAACTGTCTAATTCTTCCATCCATCTTTTAATTTTTGTGACAAACAAGGTATACACAACATTTCATTTCACCCTCCAGGGTCCCCCGTACCTACCAGCTTAGTGGTTTAACCGGGATAGGGCCCTGAAGAGCGCTTCACTATTCACCTAAATTTTCACACCCGCTTTTAACATTTTAATTAAGAATGGACCCAATATTCATTGATAAGCAACTTTTATGCCAAACGTAAGCTTATTTGGGGAGTGGGGTGGGTGAAACGACGCTGTTTTTGGTAAGAGGGAAAGAATCTCAAATGTGCTCCATTTCATAATACAAATTAAGAATTTTAGTAGAACTTTCAAAAATGAGCTATTTGTGACAAGATGTAGACTTCAGGATTGTTTTGATACAGCTTGGTGCACTTGTGCAAAACTTAACAAGTGTAATATTGTTACATAAAATGTTTTTTATTTTTAATACTAATTGATAATATGGTTCACATCATAGTTGAAGGTATTTATGAGTATAGGTTTAAGGTCGATATATTTTGCTTTTGAGGGTGATAGTAAATAAATTATTCACCATCAACATATCTTGTACAAATTTTACTACAACATGAATTAATTTTATGTATCACAAAAGTAATAGCAATGCAAAAAACAATAAAAAATACAATTTACTACAATACCCATTGGATATTTTATGATGTCATAGTAGTCAGGCACTTCATTCTTATCAACAGGTTTCATAAATGGCCAAGCACTATCATGGGCCTAAAGAAAAACATATGCATTAGAAATGTACTAAAAATAATGTAGGGTTTGTACAAACTTAAGAAGGGAGGGGATCTAAGGAGTAAGAATTGATGATAGAAACTTTTAACAAAACAAATCAGCACAAATTATTTTCAGGAGCATACTGTGTGTGACCTACTTAAAAGTAGCTCTGTATCAGTTCAAATCATATTAATCCATATGTCTTTATAAACCAAATAAAAATTTGAAAAATCTGTTAACCAAATAAAAGAATTTTTTAACTTTCTTAAAACAGTAAAAAAAAAAAAAACTACTCTCATGTGTTTCTTACACTAACATTAAACATAGATCCAAAATTTATTACAGTGAAACCGCTTTCAAACAAACTTCAAAGGACCTTTAAAATAAGTACTAACTATAAATATTAATATATATTAATAAATAAATAATAATAAATACTTTTAATAATAAATATCTTTAAAACACCTTAACCATAAAGCAGCGAGTAACCGTCCCTAAGCAAGGAATAAGGCAGGAACATGCAATACACAACTAACTCGTTCATTTCGATCCATGGACTGCAGTTTCGGGCTTATTATGCCCTCATCAGCATGGAATACGAAAGTAAACGGTTCGTCTTATCTGAAGAACAATACACTACAAATCACAAGGCAAGGATCGAAAATGAAGTTTGATTTAGCAGTAATTTAAGTGTGTTCAAATTAACAAGGTTTAACTGTTACGTATAAAATGTTTGGAGATACAAATGAGCATTTCTGAGCAATTTCAATTCAACGATAATGAAATGATAAAGTATTGATTACATCTTTTGCATAGTTTTAAATATAAAACAGTCAGTCATGGAGTTCATGTAATATGCAGCTTTATGTCTCTGCTCTGGTCTTTAACTATATCAATGTGATAAGTGGGAAGGGTGAATAAGTGCATAAAAATAGTAAGCTATATTTAAGTTAAAAAAGAGAGTTATTAAGTTTAGAGTATCATAACCAGAAACAAGTTTAATTAATTATTTTATTTTTCTTTTCATTGATAAATAACTAAGGTCAATATTTTCCTAATTAGTCATGTCATATTTGCTTGACAAAAATTAAGGAGTTTTTTTTAATTTAAAGAGTTCTGAACACCTTAGATATTACTTATTGTAGCTAAGGACTTTTTAAGCAGTCCTTCACAACCCTAGATAGTATGACATAACAAGAGCAAACAACATTCATACAAAATACATACTTACATGCTCAAAAAATACGTGCAATAATAAAAACTTACTTTTACTTGATTAAGCACGGTTTTCAACTTTTGATATAGTATCTCAGGATCTGCAGTGTCTTCTCTTCTAAAATAATTTTTCAAAAGGGGACAAAAAAATTAAAAACTTACAACTTCAAGCAGCATATACTTTTTATGTTACTTTGTTTAATAAGGTACTAATGTGTTCAATATTCATTTTGTAATTAAGTCAAGAATTTATGCTAAATGAATCTGGAAAAACCCGCATAAATGGTAAGAAAAGTGATAGCAATAATCTCAGGCACTGATTCCAAAAAAAAAAAGGCATTTGTTGAAGTGTTTAGGGTTCTGTGATTCTGATAAAATTAAACAAAACATGACAATGTATGTTATCATATTAAGAGTCACCTAGTATATATATATATATATATTTATATATATATACTAGCTTTATACCCGGCGTTGCCCGTGTGCGTATTAATACAACATAGCATTCAGAAAAGAAAAAAAAAAAATTTGGAAGAATTCTATTCTTATTTGGGTATATAAAAATTTGCATCAATCTGTCTCTTTGGTACAAATTTTGAAAAAACTAAAAGCGAAAAAGTAAAAGGTTATTAATCCACATTTTTGCATAATTCCTCTAATAGGATGACTAAAAAAAGCTCGCAAAAATTAGAATTAAATATCCGTAATTGTATCAAGTTGTATGCTTAAAGGTTCATGTCGATTAAATATAGGCCTAGATAGGCCATTTTCTGATTTTAAAGGCCATTTTATTATTGCAACATACCTCTTATTTGGTTGAATTCAGTCCACATGGTTGTACAAAAAGTTCTAGATACAAACTCCCAAAAGAACTTAATTATCACGGAAAATTCACAGAAAAATAGCACCAGCTAAAAGCGAAACATGTATAAGGCTTTTAATCCATGTTTTTGCATAATTCCTCTGATAGGAGGATAAGAAAAAAAATTTCTGCATCATACATATTTTGTGCCAAATGAGAACATGAATGATATTGTTTTTGACTTATTTCATGCTAAAATGAAATAGGTGAGCCTTGAAATGAAAATTCATTGTTTTAATTTTAATCTTTGTTGGAAAATGCTAAATTTAAATACCATAAATTTTATCAATTTGTAACCTAAAGGCTCATGTCGATTAAAAAAATAGGCCTAATAATGGGCTAGATTCCTATAAAAGGGTCATTTTTTGACAAAAAACTTGAATTTGAGCTTTTTAGATTTTTTAAAATTTCAAGACCCCGCCTATGAGAATTCTAGGGCATCAAGGAACCTCTGTGTCAAGTTTGATGAAAATCTGACGCAAACTGTGGATTTATATAGAGAACAAGTATACATACACTCATTTTTATAGATATAGATATATATATAGTTGACCCTCAATTTTACAAACTCTTGTGACGAAAAGGGAAAAAAGAATGAATGAAAGAAAGAGGACATTAAAGTGAAAAACACTAATGGGATTCTAAAGAAAAGTCTATTTCAGTCTTTGAAAAAAGAATTTTATCATTTTTGGTTCTTAAAAGATTATCAAAAATTACATTTCAATGGAAGGTTTTATATAACTAGTAAATAGTAAAATACTTACGATCTTTTATCTGGTTTCCAATTTGTTTCAGCTGGGAGGAAAATACATTAATAGAACTAAATCTTGAAGGAAAAAATGCAATAAAAAAATTAACAAATAAAGCAATGTGCCATTCAAATGCTAAAAACATAAATTTTTTTTTTACACACACACACACACACACAAAAAAAAAAAAAAAAAAAAACATTTATTAGATTTGTGAAAATAAATAAAACAATGAAGTCAACAAAAGAGACAGGGGAGGGGAGGAAATTAAAAAAACTTAATACTTTATAAGTGATAGCTCTATCTTTATATGAATTGAGGCATTTTCCCTCAACATGTGATAGAGTTTAGCATGTTAATTTTCAAGACTGTATTACATCGTTAACATTTGTTTCAAGAATTTAATCACATTTAAAAAACAAAACAGAAGAAAATGAGAAGAAACCTTTTTCAAGGAGCTAACATGAAGCAGCACTTTATATCCAAACCTTGGATCATAAAAGGCAGCACTTTATATCAAAACCTTTGATTATAAAAGATGATGCAAAAACCACTAGCAGAATGGGGCCTTGTTGCCTTTTTTTTTTAAATACCCCGCAACTCCTTTCAACATAAAAGTTTTTAAAAGGCTTAATGCATGCAAAAATGTGTCGAAAAAAAAGAAAAGTCATAAGAGTAAATTAAATCATTGAAAAATAAAAATTAGAAAGTAGATTTTGAAAAAGGGAAGAATGTACCTGCATGTCTGTCAGTTGGTCATTTAATGTGAAGTTATGCATTGTGACGACTACACAGACTTTAGTCACAGCCTTACAATGTTGCCAGGTTAGTTTTGCTCCAACTTTAGTCTTAGAACCTAACCAAAACATTTAACTAAAAAATATTTAACAGAATATCATGGCTTAACCATGGTTTGATTTACCCCAGTGTTTCTCAAGGTGGGTACTACCACCCCTCACAGGTGATGAGAGCATGCTAAGGGGTTGAATAAAGTCCCTCTAAGCTTTTGTTTCTCATAAATTAGCCCTTCCCCTTTTTGAAAATTTTTGCTAAGGGCATCAGAAAAAAGTTTACTCATAAATTGAGAGGTAGTGGCAAAAAACTCCAGTTTTAGGAATGACTTTCAATCATTTAGTTAACATATTTCACAAAATGAAAATGAAATGCAACTGTTTACATTTATCAGTTTATGATTGTTGAGGTCTAAATAGCAAATATACAGAACAATGAAAGAATAATACATACAAACTCCGGGAATGCTTTCAACAGGTATTTCTCGAACTCCTTCACTGAAGCAAGTCAGCCCAGCATAAGACTTTTGAATAGCATTTTGTTTTTGTTCAATCAATTTTTTTATAGCCTGAAAATAACATTTTAGTTTCAAATGCTGCCATTTTGTCCTGCACGTGATACTAACCCTGCACTGCATGATTTTTTGTTCTTTGAAAGACATATATATGTTTTTTAGTGTAATAAGAAAACATTGGAACACATTTTTTAAAAATTAATTTTGAGGATAGATGGTTATATTTGCTTTGATGATACCTAATACATGCTTTTTATACTTTAGTTCCCTTATGCATGGCCAATTGGTCATAAGGAAAAATAGTCCACCCAATTGGCAACGCTATGCAGTGTAGGGTTAATATATTTTATTAAATGTAGTCATTTTAAAAGGTTATGAGTAAAGTTTTTGGCCCAAGACATCCTACACCAGTTTATGATTTCTTAATCATGAAAAGTTCGTTCATTACCCTTTAAAATTCCTACCTTTTAACGAAAAATATGAGCATCACGTGCGAGACCAGATAGCGGAATTTTCGTGGAATGGCACACTAATAGTTTGTTGGTGATTTAAAATATGTATAGATCAATGAATACTTAATTTACAAGTTGTAGCGTAATATCATCTATAGGGCGGTGTAAAAACAAGATAGGAAATAAGCGATCATTGCGGAATAAAGACAACAGACAAGAACATAAAAGGTATGAATAACATTTAATACAAGATGCTCGAATTGCCTACTGTCCCTGACAGTGGTACTATAAAGCCAGCTCCCTGGAGTGTGTCAGGTGCAACTGACACACAAGGCTGTTACAGCCAAGAGACTGTTAGGGGCACAAGTGTGCCAACTGTACTTCTGATGGCCAATTTCAGATCCTCCAGTGAATTAGGGAGACTCCTACAGATTCTGTCACTGATAAAAAGAAATCATATGTATTTAGGTTTGAAGAGTATGGGGAGAGGGGATTTCTTTGCATCTAATGCAATAAAATGTTCGCCTGAAATCATTTTAAGACGTGAAGACATCAGCAGCTCCCTCGAAGCAAGACCCACCCTGCATAAACCAGTGCCGGAATGCCATGGTGAGATGGCCAGCTTTAGGGTCGAAGTGGAGCTATAGCAATTCTAGATACTAAGCACTTGTGACCATTTCATCAAAGAATATCAGGATAATTATTATCTTTGGTAATATGGTACATCACATTGCGACCTTCAGTGAATCAGGAAAATTCCTGCAGAGTATAATTAATTCCTTGAGAGAATCCTTTGAGATGATTGTTCCTTGATGTAATCCCATGAGAAGAAATTCAATAGAGTTAGGTTTGGCTCGTACAGGGGACACTCTTTCCAGTGCCCCATGAATTTGTCTGTAACCAATGAAATAAAATGCCACCAAGCAAAGACTAGTATTACCATCTGTTGCCACAAAACAGATTTCCTACCATTTCTCCTACCGTTTGTATTGTTTATCCCAAACTTTAATTTTCCCCATTTCCACCCCTGCTTCTCCAGTCTGCAGACAGCAAGGAGTCAATATGCAGCCCTATTAGAAGAATTTAATCCTCCTCCATAAATCCATAAAAGATAGCATATTAGGGGATCACACTAAATCAGCAAAGCCAGGCGTCATATACAGTTCCATGGGAAATAAGGACACTTGTAGATTAATTAATTCATTACTAGCTTAATTAAAAAGTTGAATAATGTCACTTTTGTGGGTCAGTGATTAGTTGAGTCATGAACTTGACAATACTTCCCTCTTTTTGTAGAGTCCAATGGAAGAGGAATGTGCCACTGGCACAGATTTAATTTGGAACACTTTAGCAAAATTACTATGAAAAGTAACTCAACTTAACCCAGCACCAATTACTCTACTCTATTATCCTAAAAAGAAGTAAACATTGTCGCAGTCAAGAGTCAACTTATAAGAGGCGTACTATATGTGATAACACCTAAATCAAGGTATCAAAAATCATAAAAAAAATTAATGCATATCATACATACAGAAATCTTATTCAAAATCAAAAGAAAAAAAGTGAGATGAATTCTTTTTTTAGATAACTTTTTTTTCTCACCTCTTTTTGCTTCCTTATAGTACTTGACAAATTAGTATATGTGAGCTTTGGTTCAAGCTTGCATTCCATTAATTTTGCGCCTTCATAATCTTTGATGAAACCAAAATATACTGCCTTTGGAAGTTTGATATCCATGCTGAAACCCTATGTTTTAAAAGTAGAAAGCATTTGTTAAAATTAATAAATGATGTTGGATTAATTTTGATAAAGAAAACTATATATATATATATATATATATATATATGGCATGTATACTTTACTCTTCACACTTACTTGCTTCTTGAAAAAGCCAATGGCAAATTTATCACCATAAGTAAGAAAATGTAATATGTTATGCTGCACATGATAATCCTTCAACCTATTCATCATGTGAGTACCATAACCCTAAAATCAGAATATAAAATTTTAATATTATTCAATGAGGTCGTCTGTTATAGCAGGAAAAAACTGAAAATTAATAATAACTTCAAAGGTTTCAAAAGTTAATTACCTTTACTTGTTTATCAAGGGAAACGGCAAGAAAAACAATTTCTGTAAACCCTTGAGTGATAAACATTCGAAAGCAAATGCCTCCGATGACTTTATTATCTTCAATAAGAGCCAAATTTTTATGATTGCTGAAAAGAAAGAAGTATTAAAATATGCATCAAAATAGTTTGGTATTTTTTAGTTTGATTTTGGTTAAATAAGCATTACACCTGCAGCACCAATTGGATTCTAAAACACTGACAATAATAAGACAAACCTTTGAAAAACAATAAAAAGATTTTAAAAAAGCTCTATTCCTCGAAAATTAAGGAAATATCAAGCATAAGGCTCATGCTTTTTTTGAAAGATAATTTTTTCACTTATGATGTATCCATTTATAAAATAGATATTTACAAAACTAATATGTTGAAGCAATGATGAACTTCTGTCTATGTATTTCTTATGAAAGCACAGTAAATATTTAATAACATAACCACCAAGATTCATTACCATTGAGGCATTATCCAACTTACATATTATAGCTATTAGTTAGTGAGCTACGTAGTCTTGGCCGCTATAATTAATGTGTTGTTGAAGCCAAGTTGGAATAGTTAAATTTCTTGGTTGAAGTTTAAATAAAACACAGCGATTGAGTCATCTGAAGCTAAATAGCAACCATAATTAACACTATTACCCCCCCCCCACACTGGGGAGGGGGCCCCACCCAAAGTGGCTAAAACAAAAAATATGTCAACATTTGTTCCCACGGAAATTTACCAGCATATTTTTTTTTGGAAGGGAGGGGGATCCTTGCAGTGCTTTTTGAGATGTGGCAGTCAACCTTAGTGTAAAATACATTTGATTGTACCATTTTTTAAAAGCAAGAAGCAATTAATGGCAAAATTTAATCAGCAGATATTCCCACAGGAGTCCATTTGCATTTTAATTCTTGCGGGAACCCCTGCATTATTTCGTAAAACATAGCAGCTACTTTTAATAAAGAAAACCTGTGACTCTGAGACTCTCCAAAAATTAATAAACTCCTAACCTCATTAAAGTCAATCTGTGCAAGTCTTTCCATTATTTCTTAATTAATAGCAATCATAGTTAATGAGCAAAACGTTTGATTGTGCTATTTGTGCTAGTGATTGGCACCAAAACTTAAATCAGCACCTATGTCTATCAAGGTATTTATGCATACAAAAGTTTACGAAAATCCTTGCATTACTTCCTGCAATATAAATTAATCGTAATCCTTAATGAGAAAATTGCTTGATTGAGCCCCCCATTTAGAAGCAATCAACTTCAACTAATCAATCAATTGACTCAGGGCTCATATATGAGTCAAATCTTGTCCAATTCCACCTGCATTATGTTTTGACTCTCCCCTCCCCTCCTCAGAAAAAAATCTCCCACATACAGACGCACAGTTTCAGAAATTATTTTAAAAAAAGGTCAATATGCATTCAAAACTTCTTAAAATGAGTAAATTTTCCAAAAGTGTAATGAATACCTTACTTTCTTCAATAGATTAGATGTAGAAGAAAATAAAAACAAAGAAATTGAATTTTTTTTCCAAAGTTCATGATTCTAAAAGCAAAGATAGCCATTAGTAATTATTCAATTTCTTTATTATTCTGTAAGTAATACTTACTGATCAAAAACAAATCTTGAGATATAGTCCTTTGGCATTTCTGGGAGTTGACGGAAAAAAAGATTTCGTAGTCCAACAAGCCACATCATGCATTGATCACTAACCTTAGAGGAAAGTGAATTGCCAATTATGTGTAATTGTATAGCACCTTTACTTTCTTCAATTCTCGCAATTTCATCCCTTGGACCATTTTCATTGCAAGCCTGAGTGATAATGAGATAATACTTATTTACTATAAAGATTATAATTAAAAAAGAGAGAAATCAACAGAAAATGATGTAATTGAACCTGCTGAATTTCTATCTTTTGCTTTTCATTGGAACATAAACTAAAACAAGCTAAAGGAAATATGCAGGTCTTATTTATAATTTAAATTTAAATTTAAAAATAGAAAATTAAACTTACATCAGGGCCAAGCATTTTTCCAGGATCTTTTATACAATATATGTTTTCAATAAAAACATCTTCAGGTGAAAAGGCTAAAATTGAACAAAAATTACTGCAGAGTATTTGACAAAATGTGAAAGACAATGATAAAAGACTTGAACTCCTCAGCAATGGATGTCTCAAAAAACACAAAATCCCCTGACGTCCACTCCCACATATCCTTATACTAGCATGGCAAAAACCTTCAATTCTTTGCTTCTTGCTGGTGTTTGAAATATTTACTGCATTGCATAATGCTTCTTTTGCTTAATGGAGTAGAAATCAGTTTTATGTGCTTTTTGTGACTTATCCATGGATGATGAGTTTCTTTTATACAGATACAGTAAGATATTGATCACATGTTTCTCATTTATGCATTTTTTAAATTTTTATATTTCACTTAACATGTATACTTCACTTTTTAATGTAAAAATGCATAGTTTATACACTGCAAAAAATCGTTTTACGTTTTGCCAAACAAATAATTGATCACACTCAGAAGCTAAGTGCCTCACATTCCTGAAATTTAGCATAAAGATAGATTTAAATGCATATATAAAAGGGAAAAGATAA
The DNA here is from genome assembly GCA_038373865.1 of Uloborus plumipes. Lineage (NCBI taxonomy): Eukaryota > Metazoa > Arthropoda > Arachnida > Araneae > Uloboridae > Uloborus > Uloborus plumipes. Next base: position 103,586 of record JAXGGA010001043.1, read on the forward strand.
AAATTCAAAATCTACATAAATATAGCAAAGAATTAATTAAAACATTTAAAAAGAACAACTACAAATTGACTTTTTCTTTCACTACAATATGAGAGGTTGGAAAAAATGCACTACTACAATAATGACTCCTCACAATAAGTACATTCATACCTGATGAGTTATCAGTAGATGTTCTGAAACTAACAGAATGACTAGAGCTTGAACTAGAACTTTCATTAATTGAAGACATAGATAAACTTAATCTTTCTGCCGGTTTTATTGGTGATTTTAAACCTAAGGAAAAAATGAACATTCCCATTAAACATAAAAAATAAGCTAGATATGAACACACCTAGCTTGTAATCTAAATGATTACAATCTAGGTATATATAATCTATATGAATACATAGATTATGAACCTTCAAAAAAAAAAAGAAAAAAGAACAGGTAGCATTGAAAACATCATTTGACTGAGATACTTAGGGTGCAAGGTACAACAGATTCCTCCATGCATATATAGGTTTCAAATTTAATCAGGGTTTAAACTGAGCTTAAAAGTTCTTTTGTAAAAGAGTTTAAGTTGAAGAAAAGGCTTCAGCAAAGTGCTAAAATGTCGTAGGTTAATAAATAGTGACCGTCAATAAACATGTTTTTCTAACCTACTCTATGAGTTTCATCTCTTGTCGAATGCTAAATTCAAAATTTAGCCATGACATCTTTTAAAAATAAATTCATAGTAGGTAATATATATTATTTAAATTTAAACTGAAAAATTTATATTGTAATTCACGTTGAAAGAACACAAGTTTTGTAAAATATTTATAATGCATTTATTGGCGGGACATAATGCCCATTAAGACACTATATTGTTGATTTTAATAGTATTTTATATATGTTGGAAACAATTAGTAATAAAATTTAGATATCGCAATGCTTGCTTCTTCTTTCGGATCAAGCGTTGTTTTTGCTCTTATTAAATTGGAGCAGAAAAGCGAAAATACCTGGCTTCATTTTTGGGATCTAGATAGTATTTTTGCATTTTTCGAAAAATGCGACTGTAGCGAAACTCAGAATTTACTCCATTAAAATTGTACAAACAGCAATAGTAGGCAAATATCTTAAGGTTAGACTGAGCCCTATTTTCAATGGGAAAACTGTGTTTATTGATAAAAAGAGCCTGAAGGCAGAGCAATAAATGGTTTGAACATAAAAAAACAGAGAATCTATAAAAAAAAAAAAAAAAAGAGAGAGAGAGAGAGAGAAAATTAGAAATCTGAATTGGAAGAATAACTAGGAATTCAAATCAAGTGAAGAACTGAAGCATCCTCATATTTATAAGATAAATAAAAATAAAAGCAAGATTAATTTCAAATGAACAGGGGGAAGGGGGTGGCAGTTAAAGATTTTCATTGGTGAGATAAAGCAGACACAGCTGAAACAAAACATATGAGTTTAAAATAAAACTGGATAACTTCTTCTAACCCTTAAAAATATGTGCAGAGTTCTAATCGCTATTTAAACAATTTTAACAGTCATAAAGTTTGTATAAAATTTAGTTTACAGAAAGTAAAGAATGAACAGCAAAATTTTAATGTAAGTAATTTGTTTTACAAAAGTCCATACCTTTATCACATAGAAGGTTTAAATTGGTATTTTGTTTTTGCATCATGTGCTTGAAATCAGGACTCCAAATGGGAGAATCACAATTAAAAATTTCATCTTCCAAAGCAGAAAAAAATCTGTGTGAAAAATTCCAATTACACACTATCATTTGTCATAAAAACACTTCAGAAAATTAACAGCAAAATTTTACAGAACCTAAAACATAAGGAAACTAAAAACTAATTTCAAAAGCATTTCATTAATAAATTTGCATTACAAAGTACAATTCTCAGTAGCGTATTAAAATGGCCTAAAATAGAAATTACAGGCCCTTTTGCAAAATTTAATACTCGTAACAAATAAAAAAAAAAACCTTTTACAAATTTAAGAATGTTTCATGCATACAGTTGTGATATAAACAAACAAAAAAATTTTTTTTTTCAATCTACTTTAAGCAAATTTCATCAAACTTCATTTAAGTAAAACACAATGTTGCACAATCTAAGTTACTATTGATATTAAGCATGATTTTAATTGTCATCATTTTTACTGTCATTTAATATTAAACTTGTGAGTTTTTATTTTTTACTTCCAAGTTCTGAATAAGTGCATCAATCTTCTAGTATTATGCAATGTTAAATATTGTGGCTCAAACATATTAAATATTTTGGATAATGATACTGCCAATACTTTTACTCTTTCGTTAACAGAGAAAATACTTATTTCAATGCTGAAATGAATACCTAGGAAAGTGGTAAATGACAGACAATCTTGCCTCAGGTAAGGACTGGTCCCTCATTGCATTCAATTTATCGGACAATTGTCGTTTCAGAAGAGGAAAAATCGATTTCAAGAGAGTGCGGCCAAATATTAATGCAGTGGTATGATATTTTAAGCTATCACAGAATGTAGGAACATAACATAAACAAAGCCACCTAAAAATAAAGGAACAAATCAGTAATTTCAAAATATAAATCATATTACAATTATTGTTATACATACATTATTGAACATTGTAAACATTTACAAGTACTATATTATAAATTGTTCATTATTAAAAAACTTTTGAAATTAACTTCTTGGCTGATGGATGAATTGCAGAATAGCTTTTATTACATTATATAATGTTTCAGGATAAGTATTCAATGATCCATAAAAGTGTGGAAAAAAAAAAATCATGCATGGTGTTTTTATCCCCAAATAAAAAGAAATTCAATTTTTTCTTCAGGCCCTTCATTTAGGGGGGGGGCAGGGGAGGGTCAATTGCCCCCCCCCCCTGACTTTGAGAAATCAATGTATTTGCATATAAGTGCGCATGGTTTTTGTTGTTTTCTGATGAAATTGTATTGTGTTTTTTACCCTTTGCCCCAGGAAAAACTTGAAATGATGTCCCTGTTTATCTTTTGAATAAAATGTCGTTATACATTTTAAAAGCTTTTTATTTCTTTTTTTTTTTCGTTTTGTTAAAGTGAGAACACAGTGGAACCTTGTTAAATCAATACCCCAAGGGAACACAAATTGCTCGAGTTAAGCAGGAGTCAATTTACTGAGGTTCCTTAATTTTGAACTCTTAAACTGTTTTCTGTATCGCTTATTTTCAAGTATTTATCATTTACTTATTAAAAATTAAATCCAGTAAATAATTTCCCCTTACGGTCTTCTTTTTTTCTAAAACACTTTAACCAACAGATATGGGGAAAATAGGACAACTTTGAATACCTTATTAGGATTAGGAAAAAATATAAGAGCTCCTTGTATATCAGGTCTATTAAAGATAAAAGTCCTTCTCACATTTGCTTGAAAAATATGTGTTGTTCTGTCTTGTTTCTTTCGGCGTCTTCACAGTACTGTGGCTGATTTCTCTGAGTACATGGCAGGCACGTCATTTCAAGTTTTTATGGGGGGGGGGGGGGGCAAAGGGCGCAAACACAATGCAATTTCATGGAAAAACAAGAAATACCAAGCCCACTTATATGAAAATATCTTGATTTCTCAAAGCCAGGGGGAGCCTCACCCATAGCTTGGAGATGGCCGGGTGCCAGTGAGTGGTTGCCTTTTCCCCTAAATGACAGGCCTGGTACATGGGGAAATTCTCTAAACGAGCTCTTTCCAGAAAAGAATGGACAACCCAGAAGTTACTGGAGTTTCACTGTATATAAGAGGGAAGTAATAAGTACCAAAGTCAACTTCACAAAATTATGAAAACACTAGCTGCATGACTCGGCATTGCACAGGCTACCTTAGAAATGAAAGCCATGTCGAATGATCCATCCGCCTTCGGCAGAGCAACAAACTCGCCGCCTCAGCGGCTTGCTACAGCCAGCGCCATCTACATGCAGTTGCCAAAATAATACTTTTGATAAATACCATCTTTTGAGAAGAGTGGCAACTAATCCGCTCGTGCTTTTTGACTACACTATAACAAGTTACTCACAATAAAAATACTACGTATGTGGCCCGCTAATGAATATCATGTTTGATTCAGTTAAGCCTTCATTCAAAATTCTCATCATCATAATGATTACTATTTCATATCAACTACGTTTTATAACTATGAATTTCATACTTAATCATTTAGGACAAATCACTTTAAATTTGAGCAAAAATTTTCAGATTTCTCTCAATTTCTTCAGAATCACTTTATCGAACCTTATGTAAATTAAAACTAACGAATCCTGAAAAATTATGAATCTATCGGTACCTGGTTCGACTTTCAGTTCATTGGCGTTCAGGAGAAAGAAGCTGGACATAGATAGATAGAAAGATACCCAGTTTTGAATATAAGTAGATAACATAAAGTAAGGTTTTACAAAAAACATATACTCCAGCATCTGAGATACATCCAACCCCCAAAAAGTATTTCAAAAGAGCAAAAAACTAAAAACTTTACAGTCATATTTTTCATGAGCGAAATTGCTATCATTTAAAGGGTACACATATAAGTAATTAAGTAATGAAATATATATCTATATATATAGCATAGTACAGTTTGTTTTTCAAAGAGAAACTCCTAAGAGAATAATTATTCTGTTAAAGAAAATAAAATGTGTAGGATACACATACTGGTCAAGGCAATTTATGGTTTTTTATAAAACAGGACAGTAAAACAAAAACTGGGAAAATAAAATAACTAGAGATTTCATTGCAACAAAAGACCTACTTATCAGGGTGTTAAAAAAATCAAGATTAAGTAGCGACTAATTTAAAAGTGAACTGGCCACAGACTAAAATTTTCAGGTTGGATAAAGAGCAAGCATTTAAGTAATTAAAAGCGGTGATATGAAAATAAACATGTGGAACAATATCAATAAAAGGAAGAAAGGATGTAATTACTATGAACTAGTGGGGGTTTTCCTTAAAATGAACTAGAATCTAATAGGGGTTTTTAAGAACTTAGTCAAATTGGAACAAAAACATTAAGAGGATTGTAAATTTAAGGAATTGTGCAATCCAGAAACACAGTGGTAAGAACATCTTCTAAAGTTCAGTTACATAAATCAAACGGAAAATTTTTCCTCTTTTAAGTGATCTTAAACTATTCTAGAAGTTCAATGTAGGAGAATTTTGCATTTTCAGTACTTGCAGTGCATGTGGGTAGTACTATATCTTCAAAAAAGTAAGAAATATAACTGAAGTAAAGAAATACCTTTTATAATTTAGCTCATAATTTTGTGAAATATCATCATTAGAATGAGCTTTCATGGCAGTCAAACTTTCCAGCTTTGAGTGATTAACGCACAGCAACAGCATCCTTGATAAGTCATACATTGCTTGAAATTCTTCTTTTGGCAGCTGACCAAATTTATAGACCAAAAAGTTTGTAATAGCCTAAAAGTCATGTATTATGAAAATGTCAAGAACAAAATAATGAAAAGTCTAGTCACAGTAAATACACAAAGCATTATCAAACTATTTACAGAAAAAAATTTAATAAATTGTAAGGTAATAAAATTTTACCAATAATCGACAAAGTAAGTAAAAAATGTACTAGTGTATGTAATAGCTTTAAAAAATCAATAACATTGACAGATGTTTGAAAATAAATAGTTAAGAAAATAATGGTATGTGTAAAAAGTTAAAAAGGAATGCTCATTATTGCACATGATTCATACAAGTCAGAAAATCGCGCAAACAGATTAATTGAAGCAGATCAAACTAGGTTACATCAAAAACATATGAAGGAATTTGTTTCTTTTTTTTACTAACAAAACTGGGCTGGTCACTCGTTCAGGTCCATAAGTATAGTAGATCTAAAAATCAATAAGAAACAATGGCGAATCTATAAATTTTTCAGGGGAGGGCAGTTGACTTTTATTACTTACTCTATACTGTGTACACCGTTTCGCAAATTTTAATCAAAGGCTTCGGGTTTCAATTCTGAAACATTTCTAGTCCCTTAATCCCCCTTCCCTCAACAATCTTAAGCTCATCCAAAATAACCTTTTTTGAACTTTAATGTAGAAAAACTACCATTGAAGAATCTTTCACGGGAGGTGCGATCGCCGCCATCGCTCCTCCCATGCGTCAATAGTAAGATACACTGCTCGACATTGAAAATGCAACACCAAGAAGGAGTGGTCAGAAATTCATGCAAATTTTACCGTAGACGGACGTCACTATGTTCATGTTGGTTTTTCTGCCAGACTAATTATCGGAGAAATTTGGTTTTTGTCTCGAAGGATACGTGTGATAGGAGAAAATGCCACGCCGTCCTCAACGAAGACACTTCCAGCATATAGACGACTTTACAAGGGGTATGGTGATCGGACTGAGAAGGGGAGGTTGGTCCATACGTCAAATTGCAGCTGATACCCACATGGATGCAAGCACTGTGCATCGGCTGTGTCGGAAATGGTTGGAAAGAGGAAATGTAGCCACATTGAGGGGTGCAGGTGCAGCCAGAGTGACGTCAGACCGCTTGGATAAACGGATTTACCGACAAGCTGTGGCGGACCTGCAAGTCACTTGTACGTCAATTCTGCAGCACATGCAAGGTACCCTGGATGTTCCTGTGTCGACCAGAACCATTTCCCGTCGACTGGTTGCATGTGGCCTGCAATCACGGCGCCCGCTAAGAAGACTGCCATTGACCTCACAGCACAAACTCTAACGTTTGGAATGGTGCTGGACCAGAGCGACGTGGATGGCAGAATGGCAAACCGTAGTGTTCTCAGATGAATCCCGCTTCTGTTTGTCCAGCGATAATCATCGCATACGTGTGTGGCGTCAACGTGGAGAAAGATCGAATCCGGCAGTAACTGTGGAACGCCCCACAGCGCGACAACGTGGTATAATGGTTTGGGGCGCTATTGCATACAATTCCATATCACCTCTAGTTCGTATTCGGGGCACTATGACGGCCCAACGATATGTAGATAATGTACTGCGGCCGTTGGCAATCCCCTACCTTCAGGGTCTGCCAAATGCAATTTTTCAACAGGATAACGCCCGGCCTCACAGTGCTCGAATCAGCCAACATGCTCTACGAGGTGTACAGATGCTTTCATGGCCACCATACTCTCCTGACTTGTCACCAATCGAACATGTGTGGGACGTGATTGGACGCCGTTTGCAGAACCTGTCACTGCCTCGTTCAGAGGAAGAACTGTGTCAAATGGTTGAAAGGAAATGGAGTGCCATCCCTCAGGACACCATCCGCAGGCTTATTGACCCCATGCCTAGACGTGTTTCTTCGTGCATCGCTGTCCGCGGTGGTCCTACTTCTTACTGAGCTGACGCCGTCCTCGCTCTAAATTTTGCTTATTTATTTTGAAATAAATATCACTTATTGTTCCATGCTGTCTCTGTCTTCTTACCAAATTTCATCAACTTCTGACCACTCCTTCTTGGTGTTGCATTTTCAATGTCGAGCAGTGTATGTAGACCTAAAGCAGTAAGCAGTGCTAAACTAAAACTCAGGTAATAAGATTTCAGCAATTTAGGAAAGTTTGATGTAGGGTCTTAAATCCCCCCAGAGTTTTGGGATTGGGTGGAGTCGATCCAGCGTGATTATCTTAACTCTTTTAGAAGTAGCATTTGATTTGATTTTTTTTTGAATTAGAAAGAGTCGTATTAATTACTTGAATTATTTTTAATGCAAATTCAAATCACAAATTATTTCATAACTATAAAGCCATTCTTTTAAATAAGCAACAGTCATTAATTGAGTAGAAGTATACCCATGAGCCATTGTGCATGCAAGCACTTGCAGGGATTTTAGTGCAAAAAACAATGCAAGGGCAATGAGGGGCAAAAATGAATTATCTGTAGTTAGTTTATGGAGATTAAATAATACAAAGAATTCACAGCTAATTTGTAGGAAAGCCACCTCATTACAAAATAGGTTTTTGTTTTTGTATAGGAGGTGTTTTTACCCTTTGCAGATGGATTGCAGATTTCGAGCAATCTGACCACTAATTTTTATACAGCTAAATCGAATTCGACTCTCATAGAGACTTCCTTTATTTCTTCACTTACATTTATTGTTATTGTGTCAGTTTCATATGCATTTGATTCATTAGAAGGAGATAACCAATAATTGGCTTTACGGAGGCTACATCTCAGTAAAAGTGTTGGAAATTTTTTTAGATAGAGAGGATAAATAGAGAAATAAATGTAAATCGGATTTTCCTTATGAAAAAAACTCTAAGGTTTAATATTTATAAAGATTTTGACAAAAATCAGTTGCTCCCAAAATGCTTCAGAAGGACCCCAAGAGGTACACATACATGGATTATGCATTAATACTTTCTAACTATACATGTATATAACACGATAGAAAAGTTACGAATAAAAGCTGTTTAAAAATGAAAATTAAGAAATAACTTTTAGCCTAGTTTTGAGAGAGTTTAGAAATTTTAAAATTTTGGGAAATGACAACTAAAATTTAACATTCACTTTAGGAATAGAAACAGGGTATTCTACGATTAATTTTGAAAAGGCAATGAATATGAAAAATGAATTATCAAATCCAAACAGTTAAAACATTTTTTTGATACAGTGGCATCATGAACAAAACCCTAATACAGTCCTTAGTCAAATTTACGAAAAATGGGCATTAAACTTTGGTAAATTATTCAGTGAATAAATAGGCAGCATTTCAATGAAATACAGATTTAGACTAGGAAAATAACCTCAGCAATATTTGGAATTTCAAATGGTGGATTCATCTGGAAGCCGTCAACCACTGGTTTCGTGATTTGTTCAACACTTTTGAGCAGAATCTAAGATTTAAAAGAAGAAAAAAACATTAACTTACAATTTTATCAAGCTATGTGTAACATTTATAAAATAAATTTAGCAAGCAAGCATAAAAATCCAAATGTTATTAAAGATTGCAGCAGAGTATATGCTCAACATAGGTACATTAAGGCATGAAAAGTGCGTGTTAGTGTATACAGAACAATACATCAACACACTAGAAATATAGGAAAACAGAAAAGCAACAAAAAATGATAAAGTGATATAAATACTAACTTTGCACAATTTGAAATATATCTTTCTTGTATCTGAGTCAGGTTCCTTTTTGGCAACAGCATGCAGAGTTTCAATGTCTCCAACAATGCTCAAAACTTCATTCACTTTTTCTTCTTTACAAGTAAGTAATTGTAATATATGAGCAGCTAATTCAGGAAATATACACCAATGCATTAGTCAAATTGCTTTTAAAAATTATATTGCTACTATAATCACACAAATTTACATACAAAAATCTATAAAATCTAGTAAATGTGTATCTTCATTAAATTAAAAAAAAAAAAAAAAAGTTTTTACAGTAAAACACATTGGCTAAAAACTTACAGTACTGTTAGGGACAAATTAACAATGAAAATTGCATACACATTTTAAATTAAAAAAGACATTCTTCAATGCAGATAGAAAAAGAAAAAAAAAATCAAGCTTGGTTGGGTAACTTGGACTTTCTTTTCATTGTAAAATGTAGTTTTATAACAGAACAAGGACACTGAAAGTATTTTGCGAATAACTCATTTTAGCAAAATAGAGAAGAATTTCCTTTCTTGTTGCAATATAACATAACACAATAAATGGGTACTTTGTACTTGTTCATTATTTAACTAAAAATTTAGACTAAAGTAATAAAAATGAATTACAATCGAATCTCGTTCAAAAAAGATTATGACGAATTATTATTATTAAGAGAAACTACATTTTGTTACACACTGATATTTCAAAAATTTGTTTATCAGAATGTAATAGATAGGCTAACTTTTACCCTATTTGTTACATAATTTTAAAAATATCTCTTCCAACCATGAAATAGGTCTGTTACTAAGGTGACCTTTTATGTTCTTTCAGTTATCAAGACATTAAATCTCAATTATATCACCAAAAACCTATTGGGTAGAGTAACTAATATTTTTTTATGCAAAGCAGAATTATATGCCTTGTCAATGAGACACAGTTATAATTAAATGCGGACCAGTAATGTTGTCTGCGGACCAGTACATGTTCATATTGACTGGTCCAACAGACAAGTAGGCTTTTTCCCTAAAATATAACCCTGCAGTTATGAATAATATTGAAGATGAAAATACAGCTGTATCAAAGGGAATAGGGGCTCTTCCCCTCCCTAGAAATGTTTCGAAAATTTAGGGCATAAGAATGCAATTTTAGGCAGTCTTTGGTCTTGTGAGCAATCGATCATCAGCATTTAGCGATTGTCCGAGTGTTTAAAGTTGGCATTTCAAAACCATATATGAAGCAATTTTTTTTTAAATAATAGTTATGTTCTGACCTGAGGAATATACATTAGCCCCAAATATAGAATTAATTTTCTTTTGTAAACTTTGTTATTTTTTGGATAGCCTTTCCCCTTTGCCCCTTAAACTTTTTCCTTTTCTCCTTCTCATAAAAATCCTTAAACGCACAAGATTTTGGGAGGGATCATGGCCCCAACGCCCCCCTCCCATACTAGATCTGCTTGATTCATTGTGATTGGACCGAGGGCTAAAGTTGAAAAAATAATATTCTAATGCAATTAATTTTGTATGTAAAAAATCTTCTCCTCTTTGGTATTTTACAAATATATGCTATCTTTAACGTGCTGTGTAGCATACAAAACTGCATATTTGAGGTCTATTTAGTTTTTTTTTTTTTTTTTTTAATTTTATTTATTAAAAACCGCATTAAGGATTCTAGGCATTTAGTCACCTAGAAACTTATCGTAGGTGCCATCATAATGACTAGATTTAAATTTTTATTTCTAACACTGGTTCAATGTTTCTTTAACAATGTTTAAGATATCAAAAAATTTCCATTCAAAAGCTTTTTTACCTTTTTTTTTTTTTGAACATTCAACAAACCACAAAACAAATAAGCAATATTTAAAAAAATACATACAGTATGCAATGCAGTTTGAAAATTGGTAAAATAAGAAAGTTTCTTTCTTTCTCTCTCTCTCTTTTATCAATAAAAACAAAAATCTAAAGAAAAAAGATGTAAAAAAAATAATAAGATTTGTCGTAACAATTTTCTATCAAATTATACTTACAGAACGAATGATGACAGTCATTACATAATCTGTTGTAGACAGAAATTTGCGAAGAATCAAGTACTTCATGAGGATTCACTTTAAAACCAGTACAGCTACAGCTCGACTCAGACTGCAAAAGATTGGTTGATTGATGTATTTCCCTTTTATGCAAGAAACTGAATACATAAATAAATATAATGCTGTAAGGCATAATAAGAGCAAGGAGCTTTTAATTTATTCACTAACAGCTGGAAAGGAACTTCAGAGCAAAGTCCCCCAACTGACAACAACAGTGAAAAAGCTCCGATTTGAAAAAAAAAAAAAAAATCCAGACGTGTTTCAGGTAGATGATACGAATGTAGACAAAAGCTCTTGCTGTACATTTTGACTCATAGGCTAACATTTTATGCTCAGGAAAAGTGGTTCTTAGTAGCCAGTTTAGGGGAACTTTTAAAATAAGATACATTAAGAACTTCTGATGATGCTAATTTACAGTCATTGTGATCGATGAATATGATCACAGAAGCCAGTGTTTTTATTTTTTCTAATTAAAAAATACATATAGGTATATTATTGTTCTAATGATGCTAACCCTATAAACTTTTTTTATTTCAGCTGTTTTTCCAGCTCTTATGATTTTTTAAAGTTTAAAGGGACTTTTTTTTGTCCATGAGATAGTTTTACTCAGTCCAAAAAGTTCCTTGAAAGTAAATTAACCCAGGGCAGACAAGAGGTCATGTCAGCCAAGTCGGAAACTAAGGATTTGGTTTGGAATTGGAATACTACAAATTTCATAAGTTCTATGGGAGGAGGGCAACTTCATCTGAAATCTTAAAAACAGAAGAACTTACTTTACATGATGAATGACATGCAATCTTTTCCAGTTTTTTTAAGTCTGACCAATCTTTCCAGCTATGTTTTCTCTCTGCAAATTGTTCAACAGAATTTCTTCTAACACTTTCTCCAGTGTATGAAACTGAAGCAGCATTCTGATTTGGAGAAAGTACGCCAAACATTGTTCTGCATAAGGTGAAAAAAAGAGCAAGAAATCTTATTTCATAAAACAAATACCGTATATACTCGCGTATAAGTCAGGGTTGGCAAGTTTTTGACAGTCGGAGGTTTTATCCGGTTTTAACCGTGGTTTTTACCGTCATGTCAAAAACCCCTTTTTGACATGGTTTTTGACATAATTGTCAAAAACCTAAATTTCTGTCCAAAACATGTTTAAATTTGATATTGATAATCAAAATACATTTTCAAATGAATTTGACAATTTCTGATTTCAGACACTGAAGTAACCTTTTGGAGTTTTAGGTTATTAAAATAAAGTGTAATAAGCAATCCTAATCATAATTGAAGGGATCGGGAGTAAATAATGGTAACTAGCATTTTAAAAAATCAAACATATGGCTTTTGAATATGGCTTTATTGCTTCGAGGAATTACTGTAACAGATTTTTTTATTTTAAAAATGAAGTGGGTACATTAATTAAGTGCTGTGTGTCTTGGGTATACTTAATAAATTTTTACAAGTGATTTTTTTAATTTTAATTTGAAATAATAAATTTTAACTAATAAATAAATAAATAAAATAGTTTGATCAAAAATATTTAGCAGATTTGTACACTGAGTATTAATTAATTTAGTTTTGCTTTTACTCAAAACAAAAAAAAAATCATTTTAACCCTTTCACTGCCATTTTTTTCTGAGAAAAAATAAAATAAGTACTTAAATACATATCAGTTATATTGCAAATATTGTTAAAATTCTAAAAAAGGAAGAAAATTACACTGAATATTGTCAGTGATATCAAGGAATACCAGCGGGACATGCATTCACAATAATACACAGCATATTTAGCTCATAGTGTCATTTGAAACTGCGGGACATATATGTCCCTTTGGTAGCGAAAGGGTTAAAGTGATGATCTAAAGATTTTTAGATTGATAAAATAGTTAACTAATAGTTATTAAAACATTTAAACAAAACTACTTTAAAAACTGGATTTAACTTTTAATACTTTTAACTTTTTTCATGGCATACGTTAATTTAAAAGAATGAGAATTAATTTTCATTAAATTTATTAATTTAATTTTTATTAAACTTGACTGATGAGATAACTAATTAATAGTTTTTAAACATTTAAACAAAACTTCATTGAAAACTGCATGTAAGTTTTAATATTTGTAACTTTTTCACGGCATAATAAGTTAATTTAAAAGAATGAGAATTAATTTTCATTAAATTTATTAATTTAATTTTTATTAAACTTGATTGATAAGATAATTAATTGATAGTTATTAAAACATTTAAACAAAACTACTCTAAAATTTGGATTTAAGTGTTAATATTTAACTTTTTTTCATTCCATAACAAGTTAATTTAAAAGAATATGAATTAATTTTCATTAAATTTATTAATTTAATTTTTATTAAACTTGATTGATAAGATAACTAATTGATAGTTATGTAAACATTTAAACAAAACTACTTTAAAAGCTGGATTTAAGTTTTAATATTTAACTTTTTTCACGGCAAAACTAGTTTAAAAGAATGAGAAATAATTTTCATTAAATTTATTAATTTAATGTTCATTAAACTTGATTGATAAGATGCATAAATTTTATTTGATATTTTTCAGGATGAGAAACCTTATACGTTTATATATATTATAAAAAATCTCAATAACCACTGTATTTGAGTTTTAGACAGGTTTTTGACGTTTTCGACAGGTTTTCGACGGGTTTTCGACGGGTTTTCGACAGGTTTTCGACGTGTCATGTCAAAAACTGGTTTTTGACGTCAAAAACCCAACCCTGGTATAAGTGGACCCCCCTAATTTTTAAAGGAAAATCGGGAAAAAATCGAAAACCGACATCGAAAAGCAGTATTTTTTTGCTACTCACACAATGACAGACTGGCGAAACTATATAAATGAAGAAATTATAAATTACATAGAATTACATTCGGAAAAAATAGGGGGGGTTGACAAAATAGTCGAAATAGACGAATCAAAATTTGGAAAAAGAAAATATAACAGGGGTCATGCAGTCGAGGGTCAGTGGGTTTTTGGGGGAACAGAAAGGGGGACGGGTAAAATGTTTTTTGTTGCTGTGGGTGATAGAAGTAGGGATACTTTATTTTCTGTTATTAAAGAATGGATTTTGCCAGGTACTACCATACATTCGGACGGGTGGAAAGCGTACAAAACTTTAGATAGAGAAGGCTTGGAACATTTGCGGTAAATCACAATCTTCATTTTGTAGGCCCCGACACAGGCTGTCACACTAATACCATTGAATCCACATGGCGACACGTTAAAAGTACACTACCTACACACAATAGGAAGGGGGATTTTAAATGTTATCTTGCTTATTACATGTTCAAAAAGAATTGTGAGTTTCATAATGAAGATATGTTTAACAAATTTTTAGAAATAGTAAGGGGGATTAATTGGGAAGATTACGAAATAAAAGAAAAGTAAAACCATTTTTTTCTCGAAATTTTCTTTAGAATTTTATTAACAAAATTGCAATTTTGGTACTAACATTTTTGGGATTTAACGTTTTTTCATACATTTTGTGAGTGGATAATTTCCCTAAGAGCGGAACATACCTGCACGACCTTTTTGGTACAAGCATTTTTAAAAAATCCAAGGTAAGTGTATTGAAAAAACCTTTTCATATTGTGTTATATTGTATTGCATAATATTGTAGGATACTTTGCATGCTTATCTTCGTTTTTTCCTGTTGGTGCCAAAAGAGCATCGCCAAGATCGATGTGCGATAATTGGCGTCGTACATCGAATGCTTGGCGACGTCTTTTGGCGCCAACAGGAAAAAGTCGCCAAGGCTTTGTCGGATATCGCATTTGTTCCACTTCTTTAGCGTAAATTTAAAACCGTTGCACTGAATCGTAAAAATCTTCTCGTTTTTGAGTGTTTTTTTTTCTCAAAAGTTGTTCGGGAAAAATTTTCGGAAATTCTGCTCCGCGTATAAGTTGACCCCCTAACTTTCAACTTCATTTTTGTGACTAAATTTCTCGACTTATACGCGAGTATATACAGTAACCTTAACTGTACATAGCAAAAAAACAAAATTCAATACAGATTTTGTTAAATAAAAATTAAACCTTCAATAGCTATGCCTCATTATTTGTTCAATAATAAGAGAATCTAGATGACTGTTTAAATTCAAAGTGGAGCAAGTAAAGATTAACTCTTTCAGCACCAAAAAAATACCATATACAGTCGACGCTCGTTATAACGACCACTCGTTATAAAGACTATCCAATACAACGACTGGTGGGAAAAAGCCAACTTCATCCCAATATACTCTATTTTCTACCTCTTACAGCGACCACTCGAAACAAAGACCTTTTTCTGGGGGATGGAGATGATCGTTATATCGAGCGTCTACTGTATACATCTTTTAGTGAATCAGCTGCAAGAGGATTTGGATCAAATTACTAAATGGGCGGGCAGACAAGTGGGATATGGCAGTTAATATTGGAAAAGGTCAAGTGCTACATTTAGGTCATAGAAATAAGCATTAAGCTATTATTACATTATTAGATAATCCAATACTGCATAGGTGGCCTTGCAGAAAGTCATCTCCAGTTAAAATCCTAAATTTAGCAGCAAAAATAGAGAGAGGGCTCAAAGAGCAATAATGTACTTCAAGTTTTGCCCTTACCAACCTCAGCATAATTTTTTCAAAAAGATTTCCGCATTACATTTTCAAAAGTGCTGCAGATTTGTTAATAGGACAGTGAAAAGTTTGTCTGCTGCATACTACATCCAGCTTTTTCATTGCCTGGGATATTGCAGTGACTGGGAATCTATTGAAGAACAATATTCCTGCCAATGGAAACTGCTTGGTCAAAAAGGGTTTTAATTTCTTCAAATTGACAGGTATCACTTATAAAATGAGAAGTTTAGGCTAAAGCTGCTGACTGGGAATCTATAAAGAGAGCAGGGTACTTACATATTAATGAAACTGCAGTACAGATTTGGTGTTTATAGATAACTGCCTGTGCATGCAAACAGCAACAGCCCCCTCCTCTCCAAAAAAAAACAGGCCGAAAAATCAACAAATCTGTTTTAACTGCCAAATCTGTAGTTGCAGTGGAGTTAAATACGTAACTACTAAAAGCAGCATTCGTATGAGGTGTACGTATTTCCAGAAGTTTAAGAACAGCTCACCTGATGCGTCATTCTCATCATCAAAATTTGTGGCATTTAAGATTTAAACCCGCAGGATAAGGCTCCTCAAAAAATCCCTCACAATGGAGACCAGCTTCAGTAGCAATCCCATCTCAGAACCCAACTGTATAAATGTGAATCCATTTAGTTCTTGGGTAGTTTTCAGCAATAATCTCCAAGGAATAGGCCATAAGACCCTCAGGACAGCATTACATTTCTTTACAGGAGTACCAATAATGAGGGGAAAGATGGGATCTTATTAGGAGAAAGTCTATTAATTAAAGGGTAGTAAGAATTCAGAGTTACTAAGTTGAATTCATTAAAAGTTCACAAGCCTTTGACAGAATGGGAAATAGACGTTTTCATTCTTAAATTAGAAGGGGCCTAATTCTGGCATGGCAAGTGCTTTGCATTTTTCGCGGAGCTTCAGAAGTTGCTTTCCCCTTTTTAGCTTCAAAGGTTCAATATTAGTTTGAATCTCCATTGCAGTAAACAGAAAATTATTTGTAAAGTAGTATTAAACAGAAAACAAAATTACCTTTTCTTAGAGTTTGTATTCACCAAAGCATTATTCGTATGGATAGTATAACATTGACATTTTAAAGAAAGCTTTGTTTCAAAAATACAATTTTGCGCTCCGCTATTACCCAAAATGTAAACAATAACAAAATAGCCGGTGTTGCCAATCTGAAATAACAGCAAAGGAAATTTCTCGTATCAACAACCGTCAAGCTTGTTTGTGTATCGTCTGCTTCGCAACGTGTTTTCATGGACTGTACTTTTTTCATGCATTTCAATCTGAATTCGTAATTGATACTTTTCAAAGTCTGTGTAATTTATATATGTTTCCCTTTTCATTCACGAAGAGTGAATTATGCTAGATTATGCTTTTACTTGGTTTCACTAAAGCTTATTGAACCTTTGATGAATGTGTTGAAAATGCGCCTAATTTGTAACTTTAACAACTTTAAGCTTTTAGTCAAAAATATAGTATACTACACTGTTTTTTACAACTTATTGCTTAGTTATTCTGCTTTTCGTTCCCTAGCTTTACCTAGAAATACCTGGTAATAAGCATAGTATGTTCATTTCTAAAATTTTTTAAAAAAGTAATAATGAATTAAAATTTTTATGACCACTAGTTTTGCATATTCAGCGAAATTTACTGAAGCAAGCTTATTTGGACCCTCTTTTTAGCATATTTTGCTCTTCAAATTAGCAATAAAGAAAGTAGTTTGATGGATACTGAGCTGAACGTGCATTAGTTAAATTCCACAACAACATAGTGTGTACAAATTCATTAAGATTCTAATTTACACAATTTTTATGGAATAAGGTTCATCATATTCTTAGTTTTTAGAAGTTTTATTCCTGAAAATTATTTTTAACGAACTGGCAGCAAAGCTTTATTTGAAAGATCTGTTTAAATGCACTGCAAAAAGAATCAATTTTGTATCATGTACAATTTTATTTATTTTTACATAAAATCCTTGAAAGACGAGGGATAATGCATGCCTGCATTCACTCTCTTCCCAGATACATTTACTGCTGATCTGTGCATTGCTCCATAATTGTTGTTTGCTCTTAATATGAAACATTTGGTTGACTTCAAAATGTGCTGATAAATTATTTAAAAAGTTCACTTCCGCTTTCATACATAAATGATTGGAAAGGAAAGGCATTATCTTACAAAAAATTTTATCCATCCACTGTACTCTAGTTTTTCATACTTTCACATCATTTTGAATTGCATGCAGAGATAGAGATACCTTATGGTTGTATCTAACTATTGTCATTCATGGTATTTTTCATAATAAATGACGGGTATGGTGGAACCTCGGTTACTCGACGCACCTCGGGATCAACAAAATATGTTGAATTAAGTGAGTGTCAACTTACTGAAGTTTCATAATTTCAACTATTGTGGTGTTTTCTGTACCACTTATTTACTAGAACGTTGTAAAAATTAATTTCAGTAAATGATGTTTCCTTTCTCTTTTTTTCTGTCTTATTTTTCATTTAAAAAGAGCATAACAAAATAAATAGGACAATTTGAATTACTTGTTAAGAATAAATACATGATTTTTGAAAACAGATAAGACCTTGTCAATCAGGGCTCTTGAAGAAAAAAGCCCAGCTCATAGTTGAAAAACATGTATTTTGCTGCCTCTCTTCTCTTCTGAATTGTCCTGTGTGTGTGAATACATTTCTCCAACCCCTTCCTAGCCCTAAGACTGCACCAACAGCACAAAGTGTGATTGTCTCATCATAGTACTAGCGGGGATTCTAAAACAGAGGTCTTTTTGGAAAACAATGAATTGACTTATCCATAAACCGTAAAATTCTCAGAAATGGTCAAAATTGGAAAAGGTATTAGTAGCAAAATGTGGACTAAATTATCAAGTGGATGTTGACTTATAGAGGCTCCTGTCAATGTGTGTCGAGTCAACTAGATTTGTGAACATTGATTTTAACACTGCACCAACCATTGGAAAAACTCATTTTGGCTTACTGAGGTTGTCGAGTTATCCACATGCCTAGTTTCTGGAGTTCTACTGTATATCACAACATATATCAATTGATATATATCAGTGAACCCTGATGCTTACTTCTGGAGTTATCATGATACCTAGATTTAAATTCTGTTATTTTTATTGTTGTTTCTGAAATCACTCGTGTACCCTAGCCCAAGTAGACACGGGTACCCGATTTAAAAAAGAATATGTACGGCTTCCGTTTTTGCAAGCACCATTAATGTGGAAAGTAATATTTTAGCTCAACACACATGCCATAAGACATTATAGGGCAGGCAGCCATTCATAACACAGTCATTCACACAGAGGAAGGACAAGGATAGGAGAGAGTGAAAGTACATCCATGTCTGAGTCGGGGTTCGAACCTGAGGCCACCGCATCAGTCCGACTCCTTTGACCACTTGAAAATGTGGCCGGCAGATTTAAATGCTTATTTCTAACTCTGCTCTTCTCGCTAGGAAGTTCCAAACGATAGTTCCAAAATCAACTTTCATATTGCAAAAGGGTAAAAAGACGTTTCATATTTTCAGAAAAAGTAACATTGCTTGATTATTTGTTTTTTATTTGTACCAAATATTAATGCCTTTTCTTTGATTTGTTGTAGAAGGAATTTTGGAAGTTGATTTAAGTGATGTCTGCCCCAGAAGAAAACATGAATAATGAAAAGCAAAACATTTATAAACCAAGTAAAAAATTTACATATTATATAAATATTTTTATAGTTTTCAAATGAAATCTTAAGGAAAATCATTTTCTAATGTTATTTTCACTTTTTTTTTTTTTTTTTTCCGAAACAAATCTTTGAAATTTTGTTTTTAAACCTAACCATGGGCGCCCATAAGGGGGGGCAAGGGGGGCTCGAGCCCCCCCTTGGAAATTAATACTTTTCTGCTTTTAGTACTATTTATTCAGAAAAAATTTAAAACTTTTTTTCTTCACCCATTAATGAATGAGTTATCAAAAATGCCAAATTGTAATGACTCTAATCTGCATTGAAATCGCTTTCAGAATTATAGCATTGTGTCTCTTCCTACATTCTTCAATAGAAAAAGAAAGGCAGATTCATGGATGAACCGGCGCCGAATATGCATAGGAAACTACCCCATGTCTGCGAACAAGCTGTTGGATCATTCCATTTTAAATCAACAAATTTTTAAAAAAGTTGTTGCATCATTATTTTTGATTTTGATGAAAATTTCCCAGACCTGAAGAAAATATATATTTTATTAAAAAATATACCGTTTGACATATAGGCCATTTTTGTTGTTGGCAACAGCAAAAATGGGGCATTTATGATACTTAGTCTTATGAATTATAACTTTTTTCTATCAAAGATTTTGAGCTCAAACATAGCTAATTGAAACCTAAGAAAGAGAGCTTTTTATATATCAAGAAATTTCAGATTAAAAAAAATATTTTTCAAGGTCAAAGTTTGATGAAAATCTCATTTTTTACTACTTTTCAAAATTAAAAAACCCATGAAAGGTTTAGAATAACAAGCCCTATTTTGATATCATATATTCATATGCGTGGTTACTTATAAAACAAAAAAATTAGCTTGTTACTCTGCCCATTTTATGAGACATGCCCCCTAAAGTTGTAAATTTTCAAAAAAATTTTCAACGCTAAAAAAAAATGCATGTGAGGGTAAGGTAAAAATCATTTTATTGGTGGAATCTTAAGTACTTTTTACATTAAAAAAATGTAACAAAAGTTGCTTTGTTATTCAAAGGCGCTTGGCAGCTATGGATATCTGAATTTTCATGTAATTGCACTGAAGCAACACTATTATTTTTGTAATCAATCTCAGATTTTAGTGAAATTTAATTGTATTCTTAATTGCTAGTTTTTAATTATAGAAATGACAAAGAAGTGTATATAACATATTTACTCTTTTATAAGATAATTTAAAAAATTTATCGTCTAAATCTCTTAACGCTCTTTTGTAGAACTATTTTCTTTAGTGTTTCGTCTCACAGAGAAGAGTTGATCAATGTTCGCTCATCACAAGTGTGATATTGTGACCTCTTCCTTGTGCACACCATAGTTCTTATGCAGTCAAGATTTTCAAAATGTCTTGCAACTGAATCCAAGTTTAGTCATCCTCACTTGATTTTCTTACATGACGTTCCTGGCCCTTTCGGATGAAAATAATTTATTCTGTATTGTTCTTCAAGATTGACTACTTTTACTTGCAACACTTCTCCTAGCCACCAGTCACTATCATACACACGGCAAACATAATCTGACAATTTTGGTCGGATTCTTGTTTTTGATTCTTGTTTTTTGTGCAGCAGTTGCGTTTCAATATATGATAAAAAAATATGGCTTGTTATTCTGAACCCTTCATGGGTTTTTTAATATTCAAAAGTAGTAAAAAATGAGATTTTAGTAGCAAACTTTGACCTTGAAAAAAAAAAATTTTTTTAAATATGAAATTTATTGATATCCAATATGAAAAGAGCTTTCTTAGCTTTCCAATGAACTATGTTTGAGATCAAAATTTTTGATAGAAAAAAATTATAGTTTACAAGACAAAGCATCAAAATGCCCAATTTTCCTGTTGCCAACAACAAAAACGGATTATACATATCAAAGGGTAAATTCAAAAAAAAAAGTATATATTTTTGAGGTCTAGGAACTAAAAAGAATGCATATGCAAATTTCTATCAAAATCAAAAATGGTGATGCACCCCCCCCCCCCCCATTGGTCGATTTAAAATGGAATGATCCTATATATATATATATATCTTTTAACTGTAAACTATGAAGAAAATATGTGAGCCCCCCCTTAAAATTTCGTATATGGGCGCCCATGAACCTAACCTAAAACAATGTTTGTACACAAAGTTTTTTTTAGCTTTTCTCAACAGTTGTCTGCTCTAAAATTCCAAATAGCTATAACAGGGTTCGTACGCTCCTTACAAACTCCTTATAAACTCCTGCTTTTTAATTAGAGAAAATAAGGGCCCTTAAAACTCCTGAATGTCACCATTATCTCCTTACAAACTCCTTATTTTTTCATTCTGTTAATACACGTTTTTTTTTCTGCTAAGTGTTTTCTTCTGCCACAGATCTCAGGGGTGATTGTGTTCGAGTATTTTACCTGAATTCCGGTATTTTTTCGTGTGTTTTTTTTTTTTTTTTTTTGTTTACTTTGCTATGCTAAGGGGCAAATAAGTAAAATGTCTTTTTATTTCTATTAAAATCGAGAATTAAAAATTTTCAAGCGAAATTCTGGGTTCCTTATTAGTCAAAAAATTTAAATTGAAATCATTGATTTAATTAAAATTTTATCTCGACTACGTTGATTGATATTGATATGTGTTTATCATAGAGCTTTAAAATTTAAATTATGACACATTTATTTTAATAAATCCTTTGATATATCGTTTTTTCCCTTTTGTTTGTTCAACGCATTCATAATGAAAATCGCGATCTCTTTGCATCCGCCGTTGAAATAGGAATTTTTGCATTTATGATGTTCACTATACTCTGTCAAGAGGTAAATAACTAAAATTTCATTTTATTTATTTATTTATTTTTTTCTGTTTAAAGCATTAAGTTAAAATGTTTTAAACGAAATTCTGTGCTCTTTAAAAGTGTCAATCGTCAAAAAGTTTAAGAAATTTGAAAGGTTTGAATTTTGGCTTCTACTAGTTCCACTTCACTTAGTATTATTTTATTTTAATAATAATTTTTTTAATGGGGATTCTAGTTACAAAATTTTTAATAAGTGTCTTGTTTTTCAAAAAGTACTAATTTTCAATAAGTCTTTAATTTTTTTTTTCGTTTGTAAATTTTTTTTAGAAATTTATTTTCAAAATAAAATATTTTTCAATAGTTACCCCCACCCCCTTCGGTATCTGAATTTTATTTTGAGTCGGCTAATATTCAAGAAGCAGTAAATTCATATTTGACTTTCAATTAGTGTATTATTCAACATATTGTATGAAAGCAAAAATAAATAATACAAAAATAAACACAACGTTTTTTTAATGTGTTGTTAAAAAATGCGTGTTTTGACTGGAAAACACTCTTTAAAAATTGAAATAAACTCCTGCAAAACTCCTTACAAACTCCTTATTTTTAATTTTTAAATTTGAGTATGAACCCTGTATAAGTATCATTCTCGGGAGCAAAAGAGTATTTTTAATTAAAATTTTTAAATAAAATGTATACCTATCATAATTGTAAATGTGTGTATCTGTGTGTGCAGTATATAAACATGCATTAAAACATGGGGTGCAAGTGGGGACTTGCGCCTCCCCTTAGAATTTAGAACTTCCTTGCTTTAAGTATGTTATATCCATGCCTGAAGGTGAGCGTGTCATTCAACTTAGCTGCATTGGAATTAAAAGTTTCTTCGTACCGAGTGTACCAAGAGTTAGGAATTGCAGTATAAAGCCTTAACTATCTGAAACATTCCACTCACTAAAAGTTATTTTTCTCTTTGGAAATTACTACTAACGCATAAAAGTTAACATTTTAACTTTTATGGTACTAATTTATTCCTGTTCCTATTTTGTCATGTTTTTATTCTTAAGACGCGTTTTTATAACAGAAACAGAATACTCAATTGGGTATACCACTTGAGCAATTTCAACTATCTGAAAATTAAGCATTTAATTGTTTTAACTATACTTTCTTTTTTCAGTTGCCCTTACTCATGAGTTGGTAGCAAAAATTGTGCAGGATATAATCCAAGAACAAAAATTAGCAAAATCCAATGTAAGTTTTGATTAAGTTCATATAGTTATTGAATGTATTTTAGGGTGGGTCGATTTTAACTTTTTTTAAAAAATCAAAAACCACTGTGATTGGGAAAGGTTGTGTATTTAGAAAAGTTGCTTTGAAATCAAAATATATTTACATCTCCCGCAATGCCCTTGAAGTTTCGCCAAATATGTTAAAAATAGCATTTTAAGTTTAATTTTTTAAAACTTTTTATGCATGATTTTTTTAGTCGCCATTAGTAAAAATAGTAACACAGACACTTATAACGCATGAAAAAATTATTTTGAGATCATAAAATATTTAAGTTCCCCACCAGGCCCACAAAATTTAGCCAAATTCATAAAAAAGTTGCATTTTAATTTTTCTTTTAAAAAAAATAATGCATGATTTTTTTTTTATGGCTTAAATAGTTGCACAGTAAAAAAAACCTTTATCCACAAACAAAATATTCTTACATGGTATCATATTTTAGACCTCTGCTGGTTCAGAGAAACTCTTATCATTTGGACCTTTTTCGTATTAAAGCCCTTAGAAGTAAAATTTTTATTCAACTATTTATTTTTAATGAAAATCATTTAAACTATTTTTTCCCTTAGAGCAGCACGACAGGGTGTACCAGTATGTAGAAAAAGCATTTTTTTGCTGTTGTAAGCCGCCTGTTATGATAGATAGCCTTTTCGACGATTACGTTTGCAACGTTTTTGGCCACTTTTCAGAACACACATAGATAACAGCGGCATAGCCAGGGTAGGGTCCGAGGGGATCCAAAGAATCCCCCCCACCCCCCACCCCCGATATGACAAATTCTAAAAAAGGAAGATTGAAGAAAAAAATTGCCTTGTGTTGAAAACAAGCATTATACTCACTCAAAAAAATGAAACAATATATATAGTTGTCTCTTGTGCAATATTTAACGTATAAAATAATTTTTGAAGGAAAAATGCAGTAAAATGGACTGAACAAGAGGGTGTGGAGCATTAGACGCAGAGCTTTTTTGCAATGCAATGATTCTCGATATTTTTTCTACTGTTTGAAAATATTTTTGCCCAGAATAAGTAAAATTCAAACATTCAGAGCCGATTATGATAAACTGTCCAAAAGAATACTATCCAAAATCCATTTTCATCCCAACCTTAGATGCACTAATTTTGCATCTATCTATTTAACGATTCCAATATTAATATTTTAGAAAGTTTGGAACTTTTAATTCCTAAAAACTTGAATGAAGAAAATATTGCTGCTTGTTTTACATTTAAATGTATTGAAAATTATTGTGTCATTACTAACAGTTAAATAAAACATCCATCTCTCTAGTATATACTTTGCTTATTTTCAAGATCTCCATAGTAATTTTTCAAATTTTCCTTGAACTCCCTGGCAAACAAAATCCTGGCTACGCCCCTGACAGCTAATGCAAATATTTTTGCTCAGAAGTAAGTGCATCTTTCTCTCCTGTGAACAAAATCAAGTTTACAAACTTAAAGCATCCCATTGATTGCCAAAGCAACTGGGGCATTTATAGCATCTCTTGCAAAATGCGGACTCAGCTATGTAGGCCAGACTAAGCGGCCTCTTAAGCACCGTCTGAAAGAGCATCAAAATTATGTTAAACATAAAGAACTAGCACGCTCGTCCATTGCTCAGCATTGTTGGACTTCTGGTCACTGCTTTGATTTTTCTTCGGCCAGAATTATTTGTAAATGTTCGTCAGTTTATGACCTCGATTTTTGGGAAGCTTACCATCTTTGGAAAAATTCCCATTCTCTGGTGAATGATTTTTCCAGTGTTCCATTTTTCCCGGACATCTGGAAGCAATTTTTATAATTTCGTCTTTTAGTGTTTTCTCCTGCGCTTTTTTTTTTCTCCTACTTTCCTTTGCTGTCTCCCCCCCCCCTTTTCTTCGCTCTCCTGGCGTTTCGCTGATCGCTGATTGGTCAGTGTTTTCCCGCTTTTGTCGTGAGTTCAAGCGCACTCGCCCATTTGTTATAAATACCGGGGCACACGTGCTTCGCGCTCAGTTCTCTTACAGCTTTCATGTTGTTTGCTGAGCTTCTTGCACTGAGGAAGGGGCTCCATTGTAGCCTTGAAATAGCTATTTGCTGTACTTTCTACCTTATTTGTGCTTTATTTACGTTGATTTTTAACTTCAAACAATGAAGTAGATAGCTTTAAGAAGGCCATTGATCTTCATTTGGGTCTATAATTTGACTAGGACCAGCCCAGTTGGGCCCAGAGCCTGCTGCTGGTTGTCGCATTTGTTTTTGTATTTTAATGTAAAAGTTAGCTCATAAAGAGGTATATTCAAAAAACCAAGAGATTCTGCAAAAATGAAACCAAAAAGGTTTCAAGATGATGCAAAATCTACACTGCTCTACTCCTCTACATGTTATGAAACGCAATTGTGCATGTGTAAGAAGTCAAAAAGAGGTACTGGTTTACAAACGAGAATTTTTCAAAGACCAGATCTTCAATGAGAGAGTATATGGGGAATTAGAATGCGAAATGACTAGAAAGGTAAAACTAGTGCTAAGAAAATAATGGATTCATAACGAGTGAATGAATACAGCATGCCATTGGAAAGTAATTAAGTAGTCCACTTCAACAATGTGAAATAGTTTTGGATTGCACTTTCTCTACTAATAATAAAGCTGAAGGTGGGTCTGTCTGTCTTTCTTTCCTTCTGTCTGTCTGTGACCCGCGTAGCGCCGAAACCGTTCGATCGATGTTCTTAAAATTTGGCACAAAATTAGTTCGTAGCATGTGTGTGTGCGTCTCAAAGCAATTTTTCGAAAATTCTGTTTTGTTCTTTTTCTGTTCTAATTCTTAGCTCATTTTTCATACAAATTCAAAGAAATATTACATACACATTTTCAAATCTTATGTCATTCAAAAGTTTAAAATTTTCTGCTAAAAATGATATGAATTAGAAGTTTGTGCGAGCATTAGAAGAACTGTAATAATTGCTTATAGAATCCCTGAAATTCAAGGCTTATCTAAAGCAAAGCAAGTCAAACGATTCTAAAATGGTTAAACTTGAGAATAAAATTTAAAAATAAAGATAAAATGAATTATTTTATCACAACCGGAAATGAACTTTTCATATTGTTACCATGGTTACGTTTTAATACCATTTTTTGTTTCCTTCTTTTTCCCTTAATAATTTTTAAAATGTATTTGCTTTTGTAGCAATCCAAACTCCTAGCCATATTAAAATGAGTTATTTAACTGTTGGAAAATATCGTCTGTTTTTATTTTCTCAGTTTTTCTAAAGTGTGTCATGTCGGAAAATGTTTTATTTTGTTTTTGAAGTTAGGAAAGAAAACTTTCTTCTTTCTTTTAAACTTTGGTAAGATTTTTGTTGGTTTCTGTGAGCTACAAAATTGTTCTTATTTTCTCTTTTTGCTCATTTTTGTGCACTTCCTCTTGGGGTTGCATTCGAATGTCCCCAAGGGGGTGTTTTACCCCTTTTATGGCTTAAATCAGTGTTAATTTCAATGCAGACAAAAGTGATATGAATTGGCCCGACCACTTGGCGATATATCGCCAAGCTTTTGGTAGCTAAGTGTTTGACGCTAATTTGGCGACATATTGCCAAGTTGGCGACAAATTTGGCGAATTTTTTTTTTTTTTTGATTTCAACTTGGTGCTATTGGCGATATTTTGGGAAAATGCCACTGAATGACGTTAAAATCCGCGATATTTAGGAGATTAATCATTGTGAAATATTCTTTTGCATTGTTTCGTGGCAAACTAGGGATGTAAATGTTTGAATTGTTATCTTGATCACTCCAAGCACTATTTTAGCACCTAAGGAACTACACTAAGGAACTACTGAGAAATTTACACGTAAAAGGAAGTAGTGTGGGGTTCGTATCAGATTATTTTCTCTACTTTGAATTAATAAAAGTTGAACTATAACTAAAATAGTGTTTTTTCTGCTCTATCAATTATTTTCCAAATGAGCTTTTAATTTTATACCACTGGCAGAGCTGTAACGTAGGGTCTTTTCTACAGCCTGGGAATCGCACATTCCCATGCTAGTTGTCACGGCTGTGGATAGATAAGGCGACAGCTGGACGCCAGACCTTTCTTCTGACCATGGGAAAATATATTTTTTCTCACGGTGGCCAAGTGGTTGGTCAGCTTGTCCAACGACTTCGAGGAGAGCTTGACTTGATGTCAGACTGTTAGGTTGTGTTTTTGGGTCTCCGTCAGGAGACTGGAAACGGTATTCTTATCCGGCGGAAACCGTCCCCGGATTTGTGAGGGAACCAAACTCCCTGTTAATAGTCACGTCAGTGACTGGACCTCGTGACCAATACGAAAGAGTTAAAAGCTTTCGTTTAGTATAGTTTTGTACGTTGTATATATTTTGTAAAATTGCTTAATAAATACTTAGCCCAGAAGTGAACTCTTTACTTGTCTGGGAGCTACTACGTTACAACAATTGGAGGCACCACCGGCGAGATTCAACAACTTCGCGAAAAGAACTTGCAAAGGTTTTCAGTTCTGCTGCTGTAGTCGCAGAAACGATCTTCTCTACTACCGTCCCTTGGGATCGCTATTCTGTGCGGATTTTACAAGTGCTGCGGGAAGCCTAGTTCGCGACAGTCCCTGACAGTTTGATGGAACTGAGGAAACACCCACTCCTCTCCGAAGAATAAGAAGCAAGTGAAGCGCTATATGCGATTTTTGTGCTTTCTTCGTGCGCCCATGAAAAGAATAGTGAAAGTTCGAACTCTCTTCTATTTCGGACTTTGGATTACGCGTGTTCCGCGCGTGTAGTGGACTAAGGAAAGAATAGTGACAGTCGAACTATTTCGAACTTTGGATTACGCGTGTTCCGCGAGTGTATTGGATTACAAAAAAAAAAAGAAAGACCACAGCTGGGTGAGTTTATACCTTTCTTATTTTGGAGGCAGCAAATTTTATTTAGCGGATTGAATTTTAATGCAATTTAGTTTTCCAGTAATTTTGTTTTAAATTAGTGCATTAAGCGAGTTTTGGGTTTTCTATGAGTAAAGTTTTAAACATTAATTTCATGGCATACATATTTTATTTATATTTTATGGGGGTTACAATTTTTTTTCTAAATTATTGTTTCGAAATGTATTTTGTGATGCATGATTCTAGAGGTAAATGAATTATAGACATGCGTTATGTAAATATGGTTCTTTCAAAGGGTAAATGTTAAATTTTTTTTGGCCTTGCTTTTCAAAAGTTATTTGTTTTGAAAGTGTTACTTTTAACTGTATACATTCTATTGAGTAATAGTAGAAAATGGCATATTTGGGAAAAGGAAAAAAATGTGACCTAATTAGTTTAGCTAAAGAGTTAGGAATTACTGTTAGTGAAAATTCTACTTTAGTTGAGCTAAAGAAATTAATAACGCAATCTGACGATTACGATGAGGAATTTGTGAAAGAGGTGCACTCAAGTATCGTTGCCTCGCGCGTTGAAGAAGAAAATCACGCACGGGAGGAGGCCAAAAGAAAATTAGAAAACGAAAGGGCAGAAATAGAGGCTAGGAAACAACAAGAGTTTCAGGCTTTTGAGCTAGAACGCCTCAGGTTAACAAGTGCATCTACTAGTAGATCAGGATCCTCTGAAAATTTAGCGCGAAAGCCTACTCGAGCTATTCAAAGTATGATGCAAAGATATGATCCGGGAAATTCGGACATAGCTTTGTATCTAGTTATGTTTGAGAGGCAGGCTCGAAAAGCGGAAATTGATAGGGAGGATTGGGTGTCCAATTTAATGGCACTCCTGCCACTGGACATTATAGAAATCATTCTAAAAGAACCCGAAGAAAAATCCGACGACTATGATTTTGTAAAAAGCATTTTGTTGGAGAGGTTTAAATTAAATCCTGAAACCTTCAGGCTGAAATTCGTCCAACACCAGAGACGAGCTGGCTCACTCTGGAAGGACTTTGTTTTTGAATTAAACAGTTACTTGGAGGGTTGGTTGCAAGGTCTCGAAGTTTCAGACTTTGACACCTTGAAGGATCTTGTCTTAACTGACCAAATGAAACGAAAAGTCCCAAATGAAATAAGGGAACATTTCATTGATGAATGGGGCAAACTTATTTCCTCAAGTGAACTAGCGAAAAAACTTGATGAATATGAGTCTAACCGTAAGCATTTAAAGAAGACTTCCGACAAGGATAAATTTGGGAAAGGGGAGCCGGAGGATAAGAGATCATCAGAACTTCCCACAGGCTCTGAAGGGTCTGAAAAATCTGGAAAATTTACCAAAGGGTATGAAAAAAATATCAAACGGGATATTTGGGAGAAACGCCGCGAACCAAAATGTTTTGTCTGTAATAGAGAAGGGCATTTTCGAGCTCAATATCCTCAATTGGTAAGAGATAAAGATGCAGATGTAGAAAAGTTAAATAGGATAGAATGCATACTGGATGAGGAATTTATTACGTCGTATAAATTTTAGGCTAAAATTGGCGGGGAGGTTATGACCATATTGCGGGATTCAGCTGCCACTTTAGATCTTGTTAGTTTTAATCCAGGGTTGGCAAGTTTTTGACAGTCGGAGGTTTTATCCGGTTTTAACCGTGGTTTTTACCGTCATGTCAAAAACCACTTTTTGACATGGTTTTTGACATAAGTGTCAAAAACCTAAATTTCTGTCCAAAACATGTTTAAATTTGATATTGAAAATCAAAATACATTTTCAAATGAATTTGACAATTTCTGATTTCAGACACTGACGTAAACTTTTGAAGTTTTAGGTTATTAAAATAAAGTGTAATAAGCAATCCTAATCATAATTGAAGGGCTCGGGAGTAAATAATGGTAACTAGCATTTTAAAAAATGAAACATATGGCTTTTGAATATTTCTTTATTGCTTCGAGGAATTACTGTAACAGATTTTTTATTTTAAAAATGAAGTGGGTACATTAACAGGGTTGCCACGCCACAGGGAAACCTGAAAAAACAGGGAAAATGCAGGGAATTGAAAAATCAACAGAAAAACAGGGAAAATCCAGGGAATCTTGAAAATTTCTTCAAAAATCTGGAAAGTGCAGGGAATTTACCAATGAATAAATTTATGTGCAAATGAATAAAATAATAATAATAATAAATAAAATAAAACAAATAGTAATTTTACTTCACATTTTTTTTTTTTTTTTTTTTTGCTGAGTTTATTTATTTATAAGTACATATTTAATTGTGTATTATAGAAGCAAAAAATATTTATTACTTAGTTTGAAATGCATTTTAAAGCTTATGCTAATTTAATTAGAGAGTATGAGATTAGTCATCAATACGTTCTATGATTTCAGTTTTAATGAATTCTGCTTTGCCTCCCTATGTTTTTATTTAGTTAGTTTTTTTCTGTGCCAAGATATTAATGTTCATATAAAATATCAGTGTTCGCTCGTTTGTAATATTGCATATTCATGCAGGGAAAACGCAGGGAATTATTCCCCCGGAATTGAGTGGCAACCCTGATTAGTTAAGTGCTGTGTGTCTTGGGTATACTTGATAAATTTTTACAAGTGATTTCTTTTTAATTTTAATTTGAAATAATAAATTTTAACTAATAAATAAATAAATAAAATAGTTTGATCAAAAGTATTTAGCAGATTTGTACACTGAGTACTAATTAATTTCGTTTTGCTTTTACTCAAAATAAAAAAAAAAATCACTTGGATGTAAAGATTTTTAGATTGATAAAAAAATAGCTAATTAATAGTTATTAAAACATTTAAACGAAACTACTTTAAAAACTGGATTTAACTTTTAATACTTTTAACTTTTTTCATGGCATAACAAGTTAATTTAAAAGAATGAGAATTAATTTTCATTAAATTTATTAATTAAATTTTTATTAAACTTGACTGATGAGATAACTAATTGATAGTTATTAAAACATTTAAACAAAACTACTCTAAAATTTAGATTTAAGTTTTAATATTTTATTTTTTCACTCCATAACAAGTTAATTTAAAAGAATATGAATTAATTTTCATTAAATTTATTAATTTAATTTTTATTAAACTTGATTGATAAGATAACTAATTGATAGTAATAAAAACATTTAAACAAAACTACTTTAAAAGCTGGATTTGAGTTTTAATATTTAACTTTTTTCACGGCAAAACAAGTTAGTTTAAAATAATGAGAAATAATTTTCATTAAATTTATTAATTTAATGTTTATTAAACTTGATTGAAAAGATGCATAAATTTTATTTAATATTTTTCAGGATGAGAAACCTTATATGTTTATAAAAAATCTCAATAACCACTGTATTTGAGTTTTAGACAGGTTTTCGACAGGTTTTTGACGTTTTCGACGTTTTTGACAGGTTTTCGACGCGTTTTCGACAGGTTTTCGACGTGTCACGTCAAAAACTGGTTTTTGACGTCAAAAACCCAACCCTGTTTTAATCTCATAAACAAGGATCAATTGACAGGGGAGACAGTTTGGGTCAGACAACCTTTAGACTTTTCAGCTAAATGTCTTCCGTTGGCACGCATAGAAATTGGGAGTGAGGAATTTTCGAAAGGTCATGACAAAAGCTGCAGTAATTGATGCTAGGCTCGATCAAGGGCATTATTTACTAGGGAATAGAGCAGCAAAATTAATCGAAGAGAAGAAATTACGTCATTCAGTCATTTCTGTAGTGGCTCAAAGTCACTTGGGAAAGGTTTCCACTAGAGCGAGTTCGGTAAGAAAAAGCGAGGACCACCTGCAGATTCCCCCTATTGTTAGCGACGTGGTCAATTGTCCAGTTTCTCTCTTGAAAGTACCAAGGGAGGATTTACTTAAAGCACAAAGTGAATGTAGCACTTTAAAAGAGATAAGAAGCCTGGTGTGGAACGTGAGCTCGTAGAAGAAAGAAGGGGGTATTTAAAGCGGGATGGGTTGATTTTCCGAGTTTCGATTGATTATTTAGGGAATAAAATGTATCAATTGGTTGGTCCCTTAAAATATGGACATGAAATTTTGAAGTTATGTCATGGAAATACACCCACGCATTTGGGAGTTAGGAAAACCAAAGATAAATTATTGAGACAATTTTTCTGACCAAATTGTTTTAAGGAGGTGGATATGTTTGTCCGGTTTTGTGGTTCTTGTCAACGTACCGGGAAGTCGAGGACATTGTCTAAATCGGCCACTTCGGTAGTGGGTAGTTGTGGAAAAAGAATCAATTCTGAGAAAATTGACCAGTTAGCTGATTTGAGGAATATTTTCAGGAACCCCTTCTCACGAAAGGTTGGGCGGGGGCAGCAAGGTTCTTATGCCATCGCATGGACCAATGAGGAGCCTTATCGATCCAAACAGTGGACTTGAAGGTTAAATGAGATTTTAATGAAGAATAAGAATAATGAGTTCTTAAGCAATATGTGATATTGTATCCTGTAAAAGTTTTTTGTAAATATTTCTTAATTTAATTTCTATTTTTAACGTATTTAAAGTGTTTAAAGTTTTTAAAGTGTTCTTAATGTATTCTTTAATGCATAATTTTCGGTATAGGGGCAGGTTCTAAAAGTTGCTTAACGACATGCTAAGCTAATGTTAGTTAAATTGCTGCCTCTGAAAATTTGACTGGTTGAACTCTGTTTTCAAGTGTTATTGGAGAATTTTTCCTGTATGAAAAATTCTCTGCTGAGGGAGGAGAAGAGCTGTGACGTAGGGTCTTTTCTACAGCCTGGGAATCGCACATTCCTATGCTAATTCTCACGGCTGTGGATAGATAAGGCGACAGCTGGACGCCAGACCTTTCTACTTACCGCGGGAAAATATATTTTTTCTCACGGTGGCCAAGTGGTTGGTCAGCTTGTCCAACGAGTTCAGGACAGAGCTGGACTTAATGTTGATCTGCTAGGTTGTGCGTTTGGGTCTCCGTCAGGAGACTCGAAAACGGCATTTTTTATCCGTCGGAATACTGACCCCGGATTTGTGAGGGAAACGATCTCCCTGTTAATAGTCACTTCAGTGACTGTGAATACGAAAAAGCCAAAAGGGCATACTTATGGAACACGTTGTATAGTATGTACATTTGTATATATTGTAAAGTCCATAATAAATATTTAGCCCAGAAGCAGAACTCTTTTACTTGTCTGGGAACCACGATAGTACAAGCCGTGCTGGTATCCCTAGTTGTTCTATAAAGTGAAAACTTTGATTTTGATGAACATTCAAGTAATTTGCTGTATATTCAGACGAAGTAAGCAGCTTCAGAATGACGTTTCCATTAACAGCATTAGACACAGAGTTGAATGAACATTCTACACATTAGAGTTTAAGTGGAGAAATATATGAAGTGTTAATAGCGTGCACTGGGAAGCAATTTTCACAAGCACTTATTACCAGAATATAGTACAGCTAACGAAGTACTGCCTAAAAATAAGTCAGGAATCTGGCATGGATTTACTTACAATTGAGTTGCGGATGTTGCAGTGTTCTGAAAAACGACTAAAGACATTATCCACCAAATCGCCGCCTCTCATGACAGGAGGCTTACAGCAGCAAATTGGTACAGGCTGTAGTGCTGTTACATGGGAAAAAAAGGTTTAAAATAATATTTATTAAAAAAAAATGTTGAACCAAAATTCTGCTTCAAAGAGCTAAAATATCGAAAAGGTCCAAATGATGTGAATTTCTTTAGTTCAGAGAAATTAGTAGAGAGCTGAAATATCATACAATGTCATACAATTTTTTTTTTTTTTGTGAACAAAGCGTCTTACTGTGCAACCATTTACGCCACAGACCATTAAAGAAATTCATGCATTAATTTCTTCAAAATACAAATTAAAATGCAATTTTTTTATGAATTTGGCGAAATTTCAAGGGCCTGGCGGGGGGACTTAAATATTTTATGTGGAAAAATGGCTGTGGCAAATTTTCTGAAAATTGGTGTATAATGATAAATTTTAATACTGTGAAAAGGTTTAATATAAAATATGGGACTGTAATTTAAAAAAAAAAATAGTATAAAGTTGCTTCCTTTAAAAAATTGTATTCATGTGATTTTTTTTAAACCCAGGGCTGTTCCAAAGTTGAGGAAGATGCCTGTTTAGTTGAAAATAATGAAGCAGATCATACAGTTGAAAGTGAAGAGGATACATCTTCCAGTGAGGAAGAAAGTAACAGCACTAATGTTGATGAAGAAAGTGAGAGCAGTACTTTTGGTACTTCAGAGTGTCTGGAAGATAGTGTTAGTGAAGATGATAATAATGATAGAGCGGCGTCTGAGGCATTTGATGACGATACTGAGTACAGTATGAAAAGCGAAAGTGAAGGAAATGCAAGTACAGAAGAAAGAAAGGATTGTAGTACTGAAGAAGAAAGAGAGAATTATGCTGAAGTAGGAGATAATTATAGTGAAGAAGAAGATAATTATAACAAAGAAGGAGATAATTATAATGAAGAAGAAGGAGATAATTATAATGAAGAAGAAGAAAATGCATATACTGAAGAAGGGGAGAATTGTACTGAAGAAGAAGATAATTGTACTGAAGAAGATAATTATACTGAGGGAGAGATAGAGAATTATACTGAAGGAGAAGGAGAGAATCATACTGAAGGAGAAAGAATGAGTTGTAATACTGAAAGTGATGAGAACTCAAATTTAGGGGCGCAGAGGATGAAATCTGAAGAGGAAGAAGAAAGGGAGAATTGTAGTACTGAAGGAGAAATAATGAGTTGTAATTCTGAAAATGATGAGAACTCTAATTTAGAGTCTCAGGGGATGAAATCTGAAGCGGAAGGAGAAAGGGAAAATTGTAGTACTGAAGGAGAAATAATGAGTTGTAATACTGAAAATGATGAGAACTCTAATGTAGGATCTCTGGGGATTAAATCTGAAGAGGAAGGAGAAAGGGAGAATTGTAGTACTGAAGGAGAAATAATGAGCTGTAATTCTGAAAGTGATGAGAACTCTAATTTAGAGTCTCAAGGGATGAAATCTGAAGGGGAAGGAGAAAGGGAGAATTGTAGTTCTGAAGGAGAAATGAGTTGTAATACTGAAAGTGATGAGAACTCTAATTTAGAGTCTCATGTAATGAAATCTGAAGAGCAAGAAGAAAAAGCTTCAGATGCAGAAATAAGTACTGAATCTGTACATGAAGAAAACGGCTGTGATTCTTCTGATGAGGATGAATATACCGAACCTGAAATTGAGGAAGAGGGCTCAAGCTCAGGACATAAGGAAAAGAGTATTGGTTCAGAAAATGAAATAGAAAAAGATTGTCTTGCAGATGAAGCTGATTTTACCTCTTCTAAACAGAATTTAGAGGCTGAAAATGCCATGGATAAAATAGGATCAGAGATCTCCAAAAATGAAAAAGAAATTAATATTTCGGTGATTGAGACAATTGAAAATAGTAGAGAGGAAAAAGAAGTTGATGACCAAAAAAGTATAATAGAAAATGATTGCAATCAAGATTTGAGTGAAAGGAAAATAAAAGATAAAGAAAGTAAAAATTGTGAAGAATGCAGTGCACCAAAAAGTGCTAAAAATGAGCTAAAATTTAAAAGAAATGAGAATGAGACTCCTCCTCATACACAAAATGTTGAAGGTATTAGAAATCAGAATGAAACTGATATTATAAAAACCGAGATGGAAAGTGAAAGAAATAATGAAGAGAAAGCTAGAAGCACAAGAAGTGAAGAACATGCTGAATCATTTGAAAGTGAAGAAACAGATGATACCGATAAAATTATGCAAGATGTTAAAATGGCAAAAAGTGTGAAGAAGACTGATAGCCTTGAAAATACAACACAAGCTAAGAGTCCCGAAAAAAATGAAAATATACGAAACATTGAAATGGATGATATGGATATTAAAAATCTTGATGATGAAAATCTGCAAAATGGAACTAAAGCTATCATTTTCCAATCAGACCTAAAACTTAAAAGACGTAATGTTGAAGAAACTGAAAGACCAACAAGTGAAAAACGAACAGAGAACTTTAAGAAAACAGTTAAAAATGCAAATGGTGTGATACAAACTGATGGCACCAAGGATCTCAAACATATTGAAACAATTGAAAGGAAAATACAGACTAGTGAAAATGCAATAGAAGGTATTAACACTGAAAAAAATGAAAAATTTCTTGTTGACTTTATGGATGAGAATGAAAATGTTGAAGATGAAATGTTGCAGAGTAGTAGAAATGAGAATGAAGCTGATATTATCAAAACACATATAGAGACTGAAAGAAATAACAGAGAAAAAACAGAAAGCCCAAAAGTTGAAGAACAAACTGGAAACTTGGAAGATAAAAAAATAGATGAGAGCCTGAAAAATCAGGAACAAACTGACACCACTAAAAATTTACAATGTATTAAAACTGATGAAGTTACAATGAAAACTGATAGCATTGAAAATACAATTGACGCTATTAGCATTGAATGTAATGCAAAAGAACTTGACATTGCAGTGGATGCCAAGAAAGATGAAAAACCTGGTGATGAAAGTATTGAAAGCCGAACTGAAAATGAAGAAAAGAGTGATAGCATTGAAAATGGCATGCAAGTTGATGCTGGAAAGGATGCAGATATTGAAAAACATAATGAAGAAAAAGCTGAAAGTCCAAAAAGTAAAGAACAAACTGGAAACTTAGAAAATAAAGAAGCTGATAAGAATGTGGAAGACTGGAAACAAATGGATGACACTAATACCCCAAGATCTATTGAAAGTGTTGAAGTTGGCACAGAAATTGGTAGCAGTAAAAACCAGGAAGAAAGTAGTGATAGTGAGAAAGATATGGAAAGTCATGATAGTGAGAATGATATGGAAAGTCATGATAGTGAGAATGATATGGAAACTGATGAAAATGAAAATGAAGAGGAAAATGAAGTGAAAAATGACATCAGTGAAAATGAAAGAGAAAGTGATAGCAGTGAAAGTGGAAAACAAAATGACATCGGTGAAAGTGAAGAAAGTGGCAGCAATAAAAGTGATACCGCTGAAAATGACAGCAAAGGGATGAGTGAAAGAAATGATGGAGAAGCAGCTGAAAACACAGAAAGTGAAGAACAAACTGAGAACTTTGTAAATGAAATGACAGAAAAAAATGTAGAAGTCGATGACACTAAAAGTTCAAGACATATTTTGAGAATTGAAGCTGAGAGGAAAATCGAAAGCAGTGAAAACCAGGAGGAGAGTGATGACAGTGAGAATAATAGGGAAAGCAGTGATAGTGAAAATGAAGAGGAAAGTTGTGATGGTGGAAATGAAGAGGAAAGTTGTGATGGTGGAAATGAAGAGAAAAGTTGTGATAGTGGAAAT
Source organism: Uloborus plumipes (assembly GCA_038373865.1). Lineage (NCBI taxonomy): Eukaryota > Metazoa > Arthropoda > Arachnida > Araneae > Uloboridae > Uloborus > Uloborus plumipes. Next base: position 141,401 of record JAXGGA010001043.1, read on the forward strand.
GAAGAGAAAAGTTGTAATAGTGGAAATGAAGAAGAAAGTGGTAGCACTGAAAGTGACAGCAAAATGATGAGTGAAGAAAATGATGAAGAAAAAGCTGAAAGCACAGAAGGTGAAGAACAAACTTTGAACTTTGTAAATGAAAAAACAGGAAACAATGTAGAAGTCGATGATGACACTAAAAGTCCGAGACCTGTTGAAAGAGTTGAAGCTGAGGTGAAAATCCAAAGCAGTGAAAACCAGGAGGAAAGTGACAATTGTGAGAATAATGGAGAAAGCAGTGGTAGTGAGAATAATGGAGAAAGCAGTGATAGTGAGAATAATGGAGAAAGCAGTGATAGTGAGAATAATGGTGAAAGCAGTGATAGTGAGAATAATGGAGAAAGCAGTGATAGTGAAAATGAAGAGGAAAGTTGTGATAGTGGAAATGAAGAGGAAAGTAATAGCACTGAAAATGACATTGAAGTGATGATTCAAAAAAATGATGAAGAAACAGCTGAAAGCACAGAAGGTGAAGAACAAGCTGAGAACTTTGTAAATGAGAAAACAGGAAAAGATGTAGAAGTCAATGACACTAAAAGTCCAAGATCTATTTTGAGAGTTGAAGCTGACATGGAAATTGAAAGCAGTAAAAGCCTAGAGGAAAGTGATGATAGTGAGTATAATAGGGAAAGTGGTGATAGTGGAAATGAAGAGGAAAGTTGTAGCAGTGGAAATGAAGAGGAAAGTTGTAGCAGTGGAAATGAAGGGGAAAGTGACAGTATTGTAAAAGAGGACCGTGAAAGCAGTGAAAGTGAAGAAGAAAGATATAGCACGGAAAATGACATTCAAGTTGATAGTAATGAAGGATCATATAGTTCTGAAGATGATGGTGGTAGCATTACATTTACAATGGATACTGATAGAACTGAAAGTGAAAATGGTTCAAATGAGGTAAAGACTGCCAGCTCTGGAATCGAAACCATTTCTGATAACAGTCAAGATATGAGTGTTGAAACTGAAAATAATACAACAACAGATAGCGATGAATCGGAAACAGAATCAGATAGCTCTGAAGATGAACTAGACTTTGAACACTCTTCTTCAGAGAGAGCCTCCAATATCTCTGAAAATGAGGTGGAAGAAAATAGTAAGGAAACTGAGGTAGTTACTGAAATGACTAAAGAAATGAGTGAACATAGTGACACTGAACTTTCAAAGGTAAACAATGACACTGAAGAAGAAGGTTACAGTATTAATGGAACAGAAGAGAGTGATAGTTCTGTAGATGATTATCCTGATTATAGTGAATTCCTGGAGGAAATTGAGGATAGTGAAGGGATTATTCACTTCAGTGAAAATGAAGAAGAAAGGGAAATTAGTGAAGGAGAGCAAAACTTAAATAATTCTGAAAATAGAAATTGGAGTTCTGAAAGGCATATTGGAATTGAAGAGCAGATGGAGTTAAGTAATGTTGAAATTGTCATACTGAGCGAGGAAACAGAACAAACTGATGTAAGTGGAAACATTCTTAAATCTGAGCAGCTGGATCGAAATTCTATTGCTGAAAAAGACATTGAAACTGAAAGTATTCTAAGCACAAAAATAGGACAAAATGAAGTGCAACATGTTGAAACTGAAAGTATTCTAAGCACAAAAATAGGACGAAATGAAATGCAACATGTTGAAACTGAAAATATACTAATTGAGAAAACAGGACAAAATAAAGTACATAACATTCAGACTGATAATGTACTAAACGACAAAACAGAGCAAAATGAATTTAGTAAAAATATTGTCAGAACTGATAAGTTTGACCTAGATTCTGTTATTGGTACAAACATTAAAACTGAAAAGATAGATAAATCTAAGGTAAGTGGTAATTTTGAGACTAAGAGCATGGTAGAAGCTGGACAAAAATCTGGAGACAGTGCTGTTAAGGTAAGTAAGAAAGATGATGGTGAATATAAAGATAAAATTAAGTCTGAAGAAAACGTCTTGCGAGAAGTTTTAAAGTTTTTAATGAACGAAATTGACAAAAGTATTAGTTTTCAAAACCAAAGTATAGAAAAATCAGAAATAGAACCTAAAACCATTGAATTGGATAAATGTGCAGAAAGTATCGAAGGTACATCAAAAGTAAAATTGAGTGCTGTTAAGGTAAGTGAGAAAGATGATGGTGAATATAAAAATAAAATTAAGTCTGAAGAAAATGTCTTTCGAGAAGTTTTAAAGTTTTTAATGAACAAAATCGATAAAAGTGTTAGTTTTCAAAATCAAAGTATAGAAAAATCAGAAATGGAATATAAAACCGTTGAATTGGATAAATGTGCAGAAAGTATCGAAGATACATCAGAAGTAAAAGTGAATATTATTCATACAGATGATGATAAAGGAAGCGACAATTCTAAGGACATTAGAAAAAAGTATGCAAAGAGACCTTCAAAAATAGAACCATCTTCTGGGACACCACAAATACATTCCTTTAAAGTTGGAGGAGATGAAAAATGTTGTGTATTTTTTTCAAATAGTGTAAATATAACAGTAGATGATGATGCTTTGATATGGATGGTTAAACTTGTAAAGTTGTATCATCTACAGCTACCCTATTTTTCAGAAAAATATTTAATTAGACAAGTGTTTGATCCGTAAGTATTTCCTTTTATTTTTTCCTTTTGAATTTTTGTTGAAAATGTAGATAGCTACTAATTAATTTCAATTGTTATATAAAATATGATGTTTTAAGAGTGTATTTATTTGATTTAGTAAAGAATTTTAGACTTGCTGAATTTACATCTATAATATTATGTGCTGTAAAAAAGATTACTCGGAAAAAGTTGAGCTTTTTTACTTTGGAGTTTGGTGTTTCATTATGTGTATATTGATGAATAAATATTCACCATTCAAGTTCAATATATGTTTTGATACATTGACTAATAGCAAGACAAATAATTAATTTCACTTGGTTACAAAGTCACCTCTGGCAATTGTAAAAATTCTTGGTGATACTTAGTCACACACAAAACCTACTAAGTTATTAATTTCCTTCTACAATATATTTCGCCAAAATGTAGCTACAGATCGACTAGTTTTGTAGTTCCTAAGGTAGTTGGTGCCATTTTTTCAAAATGTTAAAAATAGTTGGACAAATAATGGATAGGTATTATGTTATTGTGGAGATTGCTACAAGAGTCGTTTTCCCAAGTTCGGAGACCTGATCCCAGAGTTAGAGTCTTCTATAAATGGTGTGCCTTGACACCACTAGTTCCATCCTGGCAAAATGGCATTGAATATATGTTAGTGTCACTTGTTATTGAAGACATGACTATGCTGCTCCGGATTGCTCAATTCTTTTACGGGGTTGTTTATAAATGATGTCACACTCTAAGGAGGGAATGGTTCATGAAGTTGCTCTAGTTTGGCAAGGGGCATGGGAAGGGTAACAAAACGTGTGACATGGTACATTTTTTATGAGAATGCTTATGAAAGGCGTGACATTTGATGAGAAGAGTGCGTAAGTTGAAATGTGACTCTGACACACGGGGTTGGGAGTCGAAAATGTCAAAAGGGGAATGATATTATTTATAGACAGCCCATTGCAGAAACTTGTAGTCCATTGATGTCCTGAACCACTGCAACTGCTGACTGTTTTCTGACCCACAACTTCCCCATCACTTCACCAATGTGTCAGCTGATATGTCTGTTAAGCTTGCCTGATTCTTTGAAAACTATGAAGTGCTCTTTTGCAGTTGGAGAATGAATAAATATGAATGCATCTTCTTCTATGGCCCAAATGGTAAAGACCTCCACTGGTTCCCAAAGGAATCCTTCAGATAAGGGTGCAAAAAAGAGAAAGTTATTCTCTACAATCTTTTTCTCTACCAAAACTGAAAGGTGGAAGTCGGCAGCATTATTAAAAATTTAAAACATTTACCAAAAGTAATATGAAGGGACCTATACAGGAACATCTCTGTATTAGAGGTAATTTATATGTACATTAATATTAGACAAAGAAGATGTTCAGAGGCATCTCTGGGAGAAAGGTAATGGTTTATATACATTTGAAATAAAGATATAACACACACTAAAATTGGAGACTTTGCAGAGCTGTCAACCTCTCTTTAAATGCATCATTTTTTGTTAATTTCCCTTTATCAACCATGGTACGTCAATTTTTTTTAACCACAAATTTTACTCCTGGTTCTTGCTATGCAGTTTAAATGCACTTAGTACAGATCCCCATTGGTCTTTGGTGCTGAATCATTTCCATAACTCTTCAAATTATATCAGTATACCAGGTTTTTTAGCTCTGATCATTTTTACTTCCCTTTGCATACTAAAGGAAGTATTGTAATTCTGGAAGAAATTTTAAATGTTGTTTCAAACCTTTTTTTATGATTTCTTAAAGTGCTTTCTTATACTATAAATTATTGTTTAATATTAAGGTTAGATCTTTCAAATGTAAAAAAAATGTTTTGTTGCAATCTAAAATATGAAATTGCGACAATAAAAACTAAATGAAGCACGTAAAATCAATGCAGATGCACTGTACAAGTAAGTGCCTTAGAGCAAAACATGTAAAATACTCACACCCCATGCAATAGACCTCCTATAACATAATAAGTAGGCACAAACAGAATTAATTTCTTTATCTCGTATGATGTGACACAAATCAACAGGGTGTCAATGATTTAAATCAATTGATTTAAATCGTGATTTAAATCAATTGATTTTTTTAAAAAAATCATTGATTTAAATCGCTTTTTATTTTAATCCTTAAAAAATTCTCTTGGACAATTCCAATTTCATTATTTTTAACATTTTCTTTTAGAGCTTTGATTTCCATCTTATAAATGGAAAAGTAATCCTACTCATCCCCCCTCCACAGATGCTAGAAGGTTGCAGTCCAAATAATATGTATGCACAAATAGTGCTATTTGTTGTCTACTATGTGAAATAAAGAAAATACATACAGGTGCAGGGCAGGTGTTGCAAAGAGTGAATTGAGGGGGGAGGGACATGATAGAATGTGTGATATACTTTCAGTGAAAAGAAAAAATAAAACCAACCAAACAAGATGAATTTTCTATGCCTTGCATTAGCAACTGGGGGGGGGGGGGGGCAGTCTTTATTAGTGGCTGAAATGGAACATATTCCAGCTTTACAAAACAAAAGCAAAATAAAGAGGGAGGGGGGAGGGCTGAATGAAGTGAGGATTGGGTTGAGCTTCCTGCCCCATTTGATTTTTATCTTAGCTAGTAGACATTATTATTTTCAGACTGGCTCCTAACACTTTTTTCTGATTTTCTTACTGGTGAAGCTTTACTTCAAAGATGTTTTTGTATTTTTAAAAACTTAAAGGTAAGTTGTTCATAAATAAAAATTAATTAATAACTGAAGTTTCTAATTTTTTTTTAATAAAAAAAATTCGATTTAAATAAAAAAAATCCGATTTTTTTTATTTAAAAAAAATCATTGATTTTTTTGCACCCTACAAATCAACCAGAATATTTGCTTCAAGTCTTAGTAATCTGTCTCAATTTATAATATATTATTCAAAATATCTATAGCAAAAGGATTTTTGTTCTACATCAATATATTATGCAATTAGAATTAAAAGCAAAGTAAAACTTAACCTTTTCAGGTTAACATTTTTTAATAGAATCTTATGCATGAGACTATGAAATTACTCACTAAAATAGAAATTACAGAGAAGAAGATTCGGTACTGGTAATTTGCTATGTATTTGAAATTTGAACTAATGTTATAAATGCTTCAAGTGAAAGAATTATTTTTTCATTCATTCTTTCATTTAATTTATGCACTTTTTAGATTTTGCTTTTGAAATGCTTGGTAAGTTCACTTTTTTTTTTTTTTTTTTGCTGCCACTTTAAAAGTCATAACCTGTGCCTTATCATCCATTTCAAGTATGTTTTTAAAAATTAATAGTTATTTACTTCATAGTCGGTATTTCATCTCTTTTTTTATGTTGATGCACCTATTAAAATAATGTTTTTTATAATCTTTTCCTATTTTGCTGTTTTATCTTCTCACGCACTTAATTTATTCATACATATTTTTTCGTTTTCAAATGTAATATGTTTAATGCATCAAAACTTAAGCAGTTCTACTTTGATTAAAATTTAGTACATTTAAATATTTTTGATCAAATTTCTTCATATTATCTTATTAATGAGGCAAAAATACTATATATTTCATGTATTCTGAAAACTTAAATCCTAATCAGTTATTTTTCTGTAAATTTTATGCATTCTTAGGAGATACTGTCATATTGCTGTTGTAAAAGGAGAGAATGTGCTTAGTGCTGCTAGTTTTCGTGTATTTCCTGCCCAAAACTTCTGTGAGTTAGCTTTTTATGGGACTCATCCTGATGAAAGCTGTAAAGTAAGTTGCCTTGATAATTTGTTGGTCTGGGTCAACATACCCCAGAAAAAGTGGACCATCATGCCCCGGGTTCTAAGTCTAGCGAAACACTGCCACAATTTTTTTCTTCATAAAAAAATATAAAAAACTGCAAATAATTGTAAATTAAAACAGGTTACTTTTAGAGAGGAGTTCAATTTATGTACTGCAATTTTGATGAAAACTGTTTGGAAAAAAATAAATCTTCATGTTTCTGATAATTACTAAGCACTACTGAAATAACACTCTCTGAAAAAAAAATTTTCAATTTAACTATAATATAATGTGATTTCATTATAGGATTTGTGGAACCATAAGTGGTATTTGTTGGTCATAATTTGAAATAAAAAATATTAATGATGAAAAATAATCCAGTACGGTCCAACAAGCCATGTCTGCTAAGTTTATAAATTTCGTTAATTTGAACAGATAAAACTGATGAAAATCCTGAATCTTGATAAATTTTAGCAATGAAATTATGATGTAAAGCACATGTTTAAATGTACAAATGAAAAAGCTTGCAAAAGATACTACTTGACAAATATAGTACTGGTACTAGGTATTTTTAATGTGTTTTGAAATGCTTTTATCACATTCCCTCTCTGTAATACCTTATTATCCCTTCATTTCTGTTCAAACTTAAAACATACATTTCTTGCAAATAGTCAGAAGAGGACAAATGGTTTATTTGCCAAAAAATACATTAAACTATGCTATTTTAAATGAATATTATTTTACTAATTTCTGTAATTGCATTATTGGCATGGTTCGCTACTTATATTACCTAGATTTAAGTAATGTGTCAAATGATACTTGAATCTTAGTTTTGCTTCATTAAATTTTATAGGCTCGAGAAGAGCTGTAAGCTGTTATGAAAGATATAAAAAAACTAAATTGATTTTTAAAATTGTCACTGTTGTCTATTGTTTGGAGTAGCATTTATTATATTATAAACTAGACAATATATTTTACAAAAGTGTTTATGTGTATTAAACAAATGCTACATATTTTGTCTTCAATTTTTAATTACATTTAAATTGCTTCTATATGCCTATAATTAGATACTGATTCTATAGTTATAGAAAAAATTAGGAACAAAGAACATTTGCCTGGCACAGATTTGAAATCTGCAAATGTTTTTTGTTTCTTATGTTCTAGTACTTACTAAGACTAGGAATTTTTGCTCAGTGATAGTTTTACTCAAACTTGATTTGTTTATGTTGCACGTTGAGAAGTGTCAAATCTTTATTTTTCAAATGCGGTCCCAGAAAAAAATGGCTTGTATTTGAATTTTTGTCCATTTCAATAATTTAAGTATTCTGAAATTTTAAAATTATGTTGTCATTTTTCAGGGCTTTGCATCTTTAATCATGGCACATTTGAAGGAATTTAATCGAGTATGTACTAAAGTAACTCATCTTGTTGCCTGTGTACCTGAGATATCTATAGGATATTTATTAAAACTGGTAATATATTTTTATATTACAATATGCTCATGATAATTTGTTTGACTTTTGAAAGAAACTAAACTCAATTCACATTAGCAAGTATATCCTGTGATCAGTTCAATATTTATATGACATCTATTTGGAGCTCAGCTGCTACGCTTTTTCGAAGACTTTTTTTTTTTTTTTTTTTTGAGATTAGACCACTGGCAATGGAGCTCACCGACTCCAAAGCTCACCAAGTCAGTAATTCTGAAACTGATAATCAAACCTACATAAAATTTTAAATTACGAACATGGTGCATTTCTTAAAACTTTCTGTAAACTAACTGCTGTTCTTCTTCAGAGTCTTATATGGATGCCAGCAGCAAAAATGTAAAATCATATTAGAGTACTATGCCACTATGCGATCAGCATGTGTTTTCAATTATATTTACTCCTTTTTCAGTAATATTAATTCGGGATTCTTCAAAATTGAGGAGCAGCATTTGTCCCTGGCTAGAAAAGTGATGATACAGAAATTTATTTCAAAAATATCAAAATTGTCTGTAAACTTTTTAAAACTTACTGCAAACAGCATTCGCATGTTCGTCTATATTATCTAGGTCTACTGACAATAGTATTTTCTTTGCTCAGAATTCTTCTCATTCTTTTTGCACCAAAATGCTCATTAATATATTATAAATTGATGCACAACTAGCAGCATTTTTATATGGTCAAAAGTTATACACACAGTACTCTTCTCTCTTAGTAAGTCAACTATGAATCTGATTTGTACTTCTCAAAGTGTATCACATAGCTCATATCATTCACACAACATTAAATTTGATATTTATTTGCCTGGTTAATCAGTTTTGTATGATGAAAAATAAAACACAAGATTGTATAAATAAATTCTTTCTACTTAAGGTAAATAAGTTTAGAAAACACAGGGAGAGGGCAATAGTGCTTTTTTTTTTTGTCACAATTCAGTATATATTACATATGAATATTTGTTCTGAAAAAATATAGTGCTCTAACGAATTCTTTTGCTAGAAATTCAGCTCTGCCCATGTTAGAAGCACATTAAATCAGGTCTATGTGTCAACATACCCCTATGCAGTTTTGTATAATTGGGAGGAAGGCGTACAAATTCCCCCCACCCCCCTGAAAAAATATCCTGCAACTGCAATAATCAACTTAATATTACATCTAGTAAAAGTCTTCATTAAGAATTGCTAAATCAATGATCTTAAGTTTCTCTAAGATATTAAGATCTATAAATAGTTTAATGTACTCAATATTATTTGCTATATCCAATGGTTTTAATTTTAATATTGATTTACTTATCATTTCATGTGGATGCTTACATATACTTGTAAAACATTAAGTCCATTCAATATATTTTTCTCGAAAAATAGTTGAGTATCTTCTTTTAAATCCACTATCTTCAAAGTAAACCTTTTCTAAAATGCTGTATATATTGTCATTATACTGAGACAGTATACATATGCATCCTTAGAGGCATTCAACTCAAATTGTGTGATTTCAATGTGTTTCACATATTATTATTATTATCATTAGTTTAATATGTTGTTATTTTTGATAGGATGGACCAGTCTTGGTTTCTAACTGAGAATGTTAATGTATGTAACATTTAGCGAAAACTATACGTAAATTAAAGTTTCGCTTGTAACATATTGTACATTTATTTCTAGAGTTTATTGCCCTACATCAAGCATTTATCTGGCATTAATCAAAGATATTTATATATAGCTGCATTTGAATGCATTTTAGTGAATGTTGTGTTTAATTCTTTTTCTAGGGGTTCAGTATAGAAATAACACTTCCACCATTTGTGTGCGAAAATTATCTGGCAAGACCTAAAGACACAACTGCTCTGGAATTCCTAATTAATGAAGATATAAATTATTATAAATTGCATTTACAATGGCCAATGCAACATGAGGTATTTTTTCAATAATATTTATGCTTAAAATTAATGAATAAAGTTTCCATTGATGTGTTTATCTCTTGTTTCCAAATGATTTTCTACTTTTCCTTTGTACTTCTGTCCTTCATTTAGCACTGAAGATAGGTTATATGCAATCAAAGTCTTGAACTTTGATGCATAAAACTAAAGTGAAAGAAGAAAAAAAAACTAAAATGGACTTAATTTACTTGAGTCTTTTATTTACATGAAACAAAAACCAGACATTGTGAAAAAATAGCGGTACAATCATACATGTAAATAATAAAAATAGTAACCCTAACAGCACACATCTTAAATTTTTACAATAAAGTTTCATTTTTAAACACTGAACTTTTTTACTTGGGATTGAAGTGTTTCCAATACTATCTTGGCACAAAGCAGTATATTATCCCGCTCGTTTAAATATTTAATGAGCTCGTTGAAATGAACGAGAGCTGCTTTGTGACTGATTTTAAAACGGTATAAGCTTGGCTAAGTTGAAATGGGGACATTTTTCTGTAACTAGTAAATCATCACCGCAAAAGTAATATAAAAATTTAAAAAAAAACATGAAAAATTTGCGGATAATTGAGAGTTTACTGTAGTTCTGATAATTTTAGCATTCATCAGCCTTTCTATTGTCAATATCCCAATTGACAGAAAGATTTTTAACTATTACTTCACTTTTCAAATATTACAGATTTTGAAGAGAATAATTGAGATACACAAAAAAGGAATTGATACTTCAGATATGCTTTCAAACTCATGCTGTCATGATGTTTCTTCAAATGGTAAATATAATTTTAAATACACTTGTTGTAACTGAGTAACCTAATAGTTCATATTAATTTTATAACTTGTTTAAAACTACCACTTATTTGGACAATAATTTGTTTTTTGAATTTTCTTTTTCATTTTTATAAAATGTCAAATCAAAGCTAATGATAAAATTACTAGCACTTTTAAACTTTTTTAAATGAATAGTTTTAGACAAGGATCTCCAAACAATGAGTCAGGCCAAAGGGTTGCCTATGAGCATCTTAAATCTGGCTACGGCTACGAGGCAGATTTTAGATGCATAAATCAGCCAAATCACAATTACTAGGAATTGTTTGATGAATTATAATTTAATAGGAAATTTTTTTATGTTATGGAATTGATTGTTGCTGGAATAAACTTTTTTTGAATTATTTGATTTAAAATTGGAAATTTGACTTTAAATGCTAGTTATCCGGGTATGTTAAATTAAAATTTTAGTTCTTATATATTTCAAATACCGTACAGCCCCAATTTTAAATTTTCAGTCCGGCCAGTGATAAAAAACAAATCAAACGGTAAAACATAAAATTGAAGGCAAGGTTAAAAATCTAATCATATTGCTTAAAAATTGACTTATTCAATGAAAAATTGAGAAAAATGACAAATCGTTACTTTTTTTTAATTTGTTTGTTTGTTTTTAGATACAATTTCAGTTATTGCAGGTTCTATACTAACAAATTTTGCAAATTTGCTTCTTAGTTAGCATTTGCAAAAAAAATAGCCTTTTTATGCTTTGAATGGCTTGATAAGCTGTGGGAAAATCCTAAATTTTTTTGCGCGCTTCAGTTTTCATCGTTTTATCACTATCATTGGAAGTATGCATTAAAGTTGATTTTCAGAGTGAAGCATGCTACATTCACTTCTGGTAAAACTTCAAGAGTGTCAGCAGGTGTGATCTTGAGTTGTTGTAGAGAAATATCGAAGAAAGCCCCTCTTACAAAAAAGTTTTTTAACTATTTCCCGTTCTCAAATGACCATATAGTATTGTATCCAGGTAAAATACATTCCAAAGAAACACCTGGTGGTGATAACTCAATTTTGTTAAAAAGTGTAAATATCACTTTTGTGCTTAGCATGTCAGTATAGCTTTAAAGTATATTATTTTCAATTGACCTTGATGACAATATTTAATACTTGCATGCTTAATTTTCTTTTTTCTGCACATGTTTTGAAATAATGCAAATAGCATAAATTTTATTTTGATAATTTGTTTCAAGTTTTGACTTCATGTATCTACCCTCAGGCAGTGAATCAAAGGCTAATAGAAATGAATTGCAACCAAGGCCGGAGAGTATTCAAAACAATGAAACAAACATTCAGGATGATCAAATAGATACTGAAATGGATATTGACTCAAGTGAATCAGAATCCAAAAATGGAAGTGTAAAAATGCGTGGTTCTTTGGAGAAATCTAAAAGTCTGTCTCAGTCTCATCTAGATAGTGAAGAAAAACTTTTTAAAAACACGAAAGATTCCCACCATACAACAGAATCATTAAGACAGGAAGAAAAAGCTGTAGATTCAATGGAGAATGTAAAAAAGACTGATTTTGAAAAGGAAAGTAGTGACAACAAAGGTCAAAGCATTTCTGGTCGTGTATCAGACATTATTACAGAGTTAGAAGGAATTTTGGGATCAATTTTAGGACTTGTGGGTGTAATAAAATCTCATAATAAAGTTGAAGAAAACAGTGGTAATGTTCCACAAGTGCAGAAAGCAGTTTTAAAAGAAAAGAAAGCAAAACAATTGCCAGAATCTTATTTAGATGATAAAGAAAAATGTCTAAAAAATGTAAAAGATGCTTGTGCTGCAACAGAATCAAAACAAGAAAAAATTGAAATTTCGAAACTAATACTAGAGCATGTAGAAAAGTCTAATGTAAAAGTGAAGAGTTGCACTGACAAAGGTCAATACATTACTGGTGGTGTATCCGATTTGGATATAGAGTTAGTAGAATTTTTAGATTCAATTATAGGACGTGTGGATGCAACAAAATCTCAAAATAAAGTTGAAGAAAACAGTGGTAGTGTTCCACAACTGCAGAAAGCAGTTTTAGAAGGAGAAAAAACAAAACAATTGCCAGAATCTCATATAGATGATAAAGAAAAATGTGTAAAAAATGCAAAAGATACTTGTGCTACGACAGAATCAAAACAAGAAAAAACTGAAGGTTTGAAACTAATACTAGAGCATTTAGAAAAGTCTAATGTAAAAGTGAAGAGTAGCACTGACAAATGTCAAGACATTTCTGGTGGTGTATCCGATTTGGATATAGAGTTAGTAGAATTTTTAAGCTCAATAATAGGACAAGTGAGTGTAATGACACCTTGTAGTAAAGCAGAAAAAAAAATTGGTGATGTTCCAGATCTACAGCAAACAGTTTTAGAAAAGGAGAAAATAAAATTCAAAACTGAATCTTCTCCAGATGATAAAGAAAAATATGATGAAAATGAAAAAGATACCTGTCTCACTTCAGTATCACCAATACATAAAAAAAACACTGAAGGTTTGAAATCAGTTGTGGTTCACATGGAAAAATCTGATGTCATTAAAAAGAATATCACTGATAAAGGTCAAAATATAACTAATGTTGCATCCAATTTTGAAACAGATGTAGAAGAAATTTTAAAATCAATAATCGAGCAAGTATATAAGGCTGAAGGGGAAAAGGTCCTCATTTTTCCAGAACTTCAAGAAACAAATTTAGAAAAGGGGACGATAAAACTATCTGTGTTTTGTCTTGGTGAGGAAGAAAAACCTCACAAAAATATTAAAGGTGTCTGTGATGCATCGAAAGTACCAAGTAATCAGCAAGAAACTGATTTAAAAAGGGAAGAAGCAAAAAATGCTGACCCAAAATCAAAGCTTGAAGAAAATTTTGCAGCAAAAGATGAAGAAAATGTTAACAAAAATCCATTGGAATGTGCATCATCTTTAGATGATAAGGCCAAAACCAGAGGACAGGGCAAACGAAAAATAGAAATCATGCAAATTTTTGGTGCAAATGTGGGTGAAGAAGTTAACAATGACTCTTCTATCAGCCATTTAGAACCTGATTTAAAGAAATTAAAAGTAAGAAAGGAAAGTTTGAAACAAAATGTTAGCAACAAAAAACTTACAGATGAAAAAAGTGAGAAATCAATTACTAGTGATGTTTCATTAGCTTCAAAAACCCACTTACATAGCAATAGTTCAAACTCATCTGAAAAAAGTGATGAAGAGGCCAAATATAAACTTAAAGAAGTTAGAGTTGTGCTTGTTAGATTAGACCCAGAACAAGAAATGTGCTATTTGAAAGGTAGCAAAACTCTTTCAGAAGAGCATCTTAAAGTGGATTCAGATGAAGATTCTATTAAGACAGATGTACAAATAGATCAAAAAAATAATAATTTTGAGAAATCTGACAGCCAAACGGACAGTGGCAAATTTAAGGGCAAGAGAAAACGTAATGAATCAAAATCACAAGATACCTTACCTAATACAAAGAAAAAGGAAACTGATAAGTAAGTTCATTCTTTTGTTATTTAATGTTAAAATAAGAGTATAAAGTAAATTATTCTTTGTATCAACTGTATATTTAAAAAAAAAAAGGGCCGCAAAAGACTGGTCCACTTTTATTGAGAAATTTAACTATATTATAACTGAAACTTAATTTAATTTATTGTTCCAATTTACTTTCAGCATTAAAAGCTTGCCTTATTTAATAAAAGCATAGCTTCTGTGGACCAGTACTGTGATTTCCATTTTTTAAAATACTGTCACCTCCTTTTCCTTTTGTTTTCTATGTAAACTGAAACTAATAACAACCCAGGCAAATAACTTCATCCTAATGCACCTGTTGAAACATCAAATGAGAAAATAAAATAATTTTTGTTGAATCACTGTTTTTCGAGAGGTACTTAAAAAGTTAATTTTTAAGCTATTCGTGGCAGCAGACATTTTAAGTTTAAATCGTAAATTTTAGATTGTTTCATGTTTTAGCAAATTTTATGTAATATCATCAGTGTATACATTCTTTCATCTCACTTAAAAACATGAATTAAATCTTTGGATAAACTGTCGGCACCACTTAAACGAATACTGTCGGTTCCAAGAAATATTGCCTGATTAAGGGAGGTATTTGTTTAAACGGGGATCTTAAACATTGCATCTGTGGCATCCGGAATATTCAGTTCCAGGATGTTTTATTCATATAAGCGGGGTATTCGTTTATCCATTACCTGATTAAATGGGGACGGCAGTAATTTGGTGTTTAATTCGGTTAACACAGGGGTTAACACAGTAATTCAGTTAACACAGTGTTTAATTTGTTAATTCTAGTTTGGATACTCATACAATTTTTTACTCAAATATTTTTTCTAGAGATACTATTGAAGGTGAAAGAAAAAGGAACAGAACCAAAGACTGAAACCGTACTGTTGTCATTGAATTTATATGAGCCAAAGAATGAGAATTTCACTCAACCTCTAAGTAACCAGGGTTACAAAGGAGTATCCTTCTTTCAGCTGTGGAATCAAAGACAACCTCTGGCTAGAATGCACTAAAAGAGCAAAATGCAGCTTTAGGCATGTATTACTACTAAATGTACCAAATTTGTCTCAAAAAGTAAACTGCCCATGTATGGCATTAATACGGCCATACATGGCGCCACCTAGCAGTCATTGACATTGACTTTGCTATGATGATGGATCTAAACAAGCCAAAGTAAATTGTTAATTAGTTTATTTCTTACTTAAAATTTAGAAATTAACCAATTGTTAATTTATCCACTATTAATTTCTAATACAGATGGCAGTATTATCCGTACATTTTTTGATTCTGTGTTTGCTCTATGTTAAAAACGAGAAAACAATAGGCATTTATTACTAGGGCTTCAGTATTATGTATGCTGCTCTTGATAGTCAACTGGTTTGTATATGGTATCGTGGAATAAAACCTTTGGGTTGTAGATTTGGTACAAATTTACAAAGAGCTTTGCATGTTGTGTTTCAAAAAAACAACTTACAATTTCTTCAATGTCATAGCATGAAGTTGAGAACAGAAACAGTTTCTATTTTGGTGCAGCTAACAATTATATCTACCGAATTATGGCTGTATATATTTTGTCAGGAAGCAAAAGTTATAACACTTTTGCTATTATTAAAAAAAAAAAAATCCTAACGAATTATAAAGTTAAAGTAAGTATATAAGGGTATTTATTCCAGACTGAAGAAATTTGCTTTTTTTTCTTTTTTATTATCTATTGCTAAAGTTTTTCAGTAAATTTTAAAGATTTAGTGCATTACTAGGAAGTCTGATTAATAGCTCTTAAAGTTAAACTCAAAAGACAGGAAAAAATATGCTGTTAAAGTGTATAGTTAAATGTATTTGGTTTCCAAAAGTATGTCTTTTCTTTCTTTGCTTAGTAATTTATTGAATGTAGTCAGTTATAGAACTCATCTAATTGTCAGACAAGTAATTGGAAAACTGAAATAATTAAAATTTCTAGCGATAATATTCATTTTCTTTTTTCCTCAAAAATAGAAAAGGCAGAAACTTTTTAATTGCAATTAATATATTTTAGATCTGCTGTTTGAGTGCAACATGTGTTCAAATTATACAGATTTTTTTTTTCTCCCTTCTTACCTTGAATTTTAAAAAATCTGCTTTCTTGCTCATCCCCCCCCCCTCTTCATTTCTATTTTACATCCTATGTTTGTGTGTGTGTGTGTGTGTCTGTGTCTGTGTCTGTGTGAGTCAAATTTGATCAAAGATATAATTCCATTGCTGAACAGTTTGTAAAAATTACTCATTGTAATTGTGATGATAACTTGTTGCTATATTTGTTTTTTTTTTTCCTCCAGAGCTCTAATCACTTTTAAAAAACTCTCCATTTTCTACATGTTTAAAAACAGCTCTGTACCAAGTATTGTTATCTAGTTTTTCAATCAATTACTCTTTTAAATCAAAAATATGTGATAAGTGAACAATTTTGTATGTTTAAATGTATATTACAAAATAGTTTTATGATAAAAATGTATTGTTCATATAATTTTCAATCCTTTAATTAATCAACAAAGTCTCCAAAAGTTAAGTATATTGACTCCTTTAACTGCATGTAGCAGCATAATCGGAAGGTAATAGGAAACTATATATTGCCAATGCTTGCCAAATGGCGAGAAATATTCAATTAACTGTAGAGAGAGAATGAATGCTGCCTTGAAAACCATATTTTGATACAAAAAACGACTTCAATTTTATATTGATTTGCCGGAAAAAAAAAAAGGTAAAGAATCCATTTCGATTGGCTGATTGCGACCAAAAGTTGAGGTGCAGAACTGGAGGTTATAAATGCTCTCTTGCTACTATTTTTGAGTTATGTGATATATATATATATATATATATATATATATATATATATATATATATATATATATATATATATATATATATATATATATGCATACTGCAGATGGCATGAAAACCTTGTTAAAATAGATATCTTGGTTACTCATACATATGTGTTTCAAACATGGACATTGGGAAAAAGTTACCTTATTTTGAAGTGAATGAAATGGAAATCAGATCGAAGGTTAATTATCTGTGATTTTCATTGCAAATACAACACTTTCTTTACTTAGCCCTAGAAAATTTTTAAAACTGAGAAATTCTTATCAGCTTTGTATTTTAATAATTTATTAAAGATAAATGAAATAGTCCATAATTTCTATTGTAACCATTTTGATAAAAAGGAAAATATGCATCGTTTAATATCAATGTGCTAATTTCTTTTTATATTGATTCATAAGAACTTCAGACATTTTCATACATTGCCCTCAAGTGCAGCCATATCGCCCCCCCCCCCCAACTCCCCCCAGAAAAACAGTCCTCTCTTTAAATATACCATGTGAATTGAATTTGAAAGACAATATCTGTAGCGTCCGTCAAGTTTGAAAAAAGTGCTTCATAGTGTCACGTATACTGAATTTTGATTGGAGGGAGGGGGGAGGGGTATTTTTATTTTAGCTATTTCCCAGAAATAAAATTTAAGATTGAAAGTTATTAATATTTTGTTCTTTTCTCATTATCGTAAATGACAGTTAATTGGAGCGGGCTCTCCAGTGTTGCACCCCCTATGTTGGCCCCTGGCTTTCAGTCAAAAATTATAAAAATGTTTAGTCAAAATTATAAAAACGCTAAATTGACAAATAACAAAAAAAAACTGCAGACACTTGTTGTATATAAAAATACATCCAGCAGAAGGAACATTCAAAAACATAATCAGCCACTTGTTAAAGATTTATTTATGTAATTAAGAGTAATTATTATTAAGAATATTTACCCTAATAATTTAATAAAGCTTAGTTTTATGACAAAGGGAGAGTTTATTTTCTCTTGAAACAAGGATATTTTCAATAACAGATATATTTTTGACTTCAACATGTTTTACTTTAACAAATAAATTTGGATCATTTTTTTTTTCAATGCTTGTGCGAATTAGTCTTTTCTGGACCAGCCAACAACTTTGTAAAATCAAATGTTGCATTTTCTTCGTGAAACACCGTAAATATAAGTACTCCTAAAACAATTGAGTGAAATCCACAAAATGTTGAAAGTATTGTTTCATAACTACTAGTTTTCCAAACCTGAAACAGTATAGAAGATGATAGTATCACATATGCTGAATATAAAACATAGTACTGAGTTGTGACTACAAGGGTGTTGTAATATTTCAGTGCTCTGTTCAAGTATTCTAGTTGAAAAAGTAGTCCAAGTGTTACGACAGATAAACTCATCCATGGAAGCCAATGCAGGAAGGTGTCTGTTAACCCAACAAGAACGCCTTTCAATCCAATCACCGCAACACATCCAAAAATCGAACTAAGAAGTGTGTAGACTACAGCATTTATCTGGCCCCATTTTGGAATCCAACTATATAGCAAAAAAGCTACGGTTGTACACAATATGAGCATAAAACTGATGAATATAGGTGAAGACATCATTATGAGCAGTGTTTCAATGCTGTAAATATGAGGTTCATTTGGTGCAAGGAAAACGATGACCCAACAGCCACCAAGACTTAAAGCAAATGCCAGTTTAGCATGCTTATTCATTCGCTCACCTAAAAGTTTGGTGGACGAAATAGCTGTCGTCAGAACTGTTAGCATTTGTAGTGTACACACCACTATTGTTGGAGCAAAATAGAACGCGACAAAATGAAAAATATCGCCTGCCATCATCAACGAATGGGCCATCCACCAACGTGCATCGAGATAGTAGGGTTTACCCCCGTTTATTTGCATTAAACTTCTTTTCTTCAGAGTAAAGCTTAATCCACAAAGTACACTTGATATCAGAGCTAATACAGACCCGAAGTAAATACTGGTCGCATGAAATTTCTGGACTTTTATAGGGCGTTTTCTTTTTCGGTAGTGAAAAACTTGACTGAATATTCCTCCACTATTGGAAGTTTTCTTGTTATAATCTTCCAATTCAGTTTTCAGGTAATCATATTTCCTTACATAAACATGTGTCTTGACTTGAAATGTGGATGTATTCTTTTCTTTGTAATTTTTTCCCGTATAGCGTAGTATAACCTTTTGCACTTTTTCCAGCTTTAGAAAAGCAGATGGAAAAGAATTTGACAAATTAGAGGCGTTGTTATCAGATATATATATTTTGTCCCTAATTTTCTCAGTAAATTCATCGGGAATTGTATGTCTTATGAAGATAATAGTGCTAGATACTAATTCTATCAGGTCATCATTTTCTACATCAACTCTCTTCTGCTTGATTTTGATACTTTCAATATTATATGGTTTAACAGTAATGTTCAACTCATGCAGCAATGCTGAAATTTTTGCTGACATACGAACGTGACAGAGTCTGTTTTCAATATTCAGTTGTTCAGCACTGTCAGGCTGTGGATTTGCCTTGTAAGTTGCGTTTGGTATCTCATAATCTTGTATATTCAAATCGGAAAATGTTAGCTCTCTTGCTGTCTCGTTATTTCCTGCCCTTAAATCCTCAAAATGTGTACCTATATAGTTAAACAAGACAAATTATTTTGTCAAGCAGGCCCGTCAGGGGGTAGGGTCAATTGCCCTCCCCTGGCTTTGGAAATTTAATATATTTACATATAAAGGGGAGGTACTGTTTTACCGTGAAATTGCATTGAATATACACCTTTGCCCCCCCCCCCCACCCCCCACCCCTCCGGAAAAACTCGAAATGGCAGGCCTGCAGTCAAGTAAAATATTTTATTTTAAAGCAAGTTTACAAAATGCAATGTATGAGGTTTGAAATAAAAAATGTTAAAAAATTGCGATACAAATGGCGTCAAAAATAAACAGCCACTCTGCAACTAATATAACGAATGTTGCTGTTAACAATTTTCTTATGTTTTTACCCGACTACGCCATAGCCTAAAAGGGTTATGTGTTTGTGTATGTTTGTATGTATGTTCCACCTTAGCTCCTAAACTATTCATCTGATTTTGACGAATGAGGTGTTGATCGATTCGTTGCTATGACGCGGGTAACATAGTCTAGTTAATAAGGTAATTAACTATTAATTTTTAGTTTTTCTAATTTCAAGCAGCATTTCAGCTTCGTATTAAAGCAAATTTATGTATACACTTGTTGAAAATAAATTATGAAATGTAAAGAAGCAAAATTGGTCGTGACAGCAAACATTATATGTTTACTAGTGGGTCATTCCATGTCAAGTGTACGAGGCGTCCCCACTCGACCTCCTCCGATTTTTTTTTTGGATGTATACATAAGACTTTCATGAAACCATACCAAATTATAGCTCCATAAGCCTTATGGTTCATCCAATAAAAATTATTTTATAAAGACCTCTTGCAAAAATGACCAAATCAGCAAGTTT
Organism: Uloborus plumipes; assembly: GCA_038373865.1. NCBI lineage: Eukaryota > Metazoa > Arthropoda > Arachnida > Araneae > Uloboridae > Uloborus > Uloborus plumipes. The sequence goes on from JAXGGA010001043.1 coordinate 161,885, forward strand.
GTGCTTTTATTGCTCGCGACCTAAGACGATTATCGGGCTCAAATTTGGTGATTCTGATCACTGTTTAGGGTAGAAAAGTCTACTTGTGAAACAAAAGCTCCATGCACTGTAGATTTTTTGCAATTTGCTGCCAAAGTTGGTAAAGAATTGTATTTTGGCAAATTTTGACCATACGCTATCAGCTTATATCTGCTAAGAGAATGACTTTCTGAAGCAAATTTTTTCCTCGTTTGTAGCCTGATAGTTCGTCCGAAAGGTGTGCAAGTTGCATCTTGATAGCTCAAATAATTGCTGAATTATGCGAGTTGAAAGTCCAGTCAAATTTCTTTTGTCTCAATTTCAAAGGGCAATATCTCAAAAGGGTCATCTTGAATTTCAATTTTCTTTACCTCATTGGAAAGAACACACTTTTCTTAACTAAAAAACGTTATTTTTATTTTTGAGACAAACTAGTTTCAAAGGGATATTGCAGATCAAAAATGTCTACGTCATTCAACGTGAAATCAAAGAAAAAAATCTGGTGTGGACCCCACACTACTTCCTTTTACGTGTAAATTTCTTAGTAGTTGCCTTAAGTGTTAAAAAAGTGCTTATAGTGAGCAAGGTAACAATTCAAATATTTACTCCCCTAATCTACCACGAAACAATGCAAAAAATATTTTACAATGGTTATTTTTCTAAATATTGCTGATTTTAATGTCATTTAGTGAATGTTTCGCAAAATATCGCCAATAGCGCCAAGTTGAACCCAAATTCAAAAAATATTTTTTTCGCCAAATTTGTCGCCAACTTGGCATATGTCGCCAAGTTGGCGTCAAACACTTGGCGACCAAAAGCTTGGCGACATGTCGCCAAGTGGTGGCGCCAATTCATATCACTTGAGTCTGTATTGAAATTAACATTGATTTACCCCAAAAAAGGGGTAAAAGACCCCTTTGGGAACATTCGAATGCAATCACAAGGGGAGGTGCATAACTAGACCCCCCTCAGAGCCTACATACCAAGCTAGAAGTTTCTACGGCATATAGTTTTTGAGTTATGCGAGCCACATACGCACATACATACGTACATACAGATGTCACGAGAAAACTCGTCGTAATTTACTCGGGGGTGGTCGAAATTGATTTTTCGGCTGTTTGTATGTTGTCAGGTACATATGCACGTGCTGACAGGTCGAAAAAACTACGCGACATTTATTCAGGGGTGAGCAAAGTCAAAATTTAGACCAAAATTTGAGTGAAATTTTTTTCGTGATCACAATACTTCCTTTACTACGTAAAAGGAAGTAAAAAATCTGGTATGGACCCCACACTACTTCCTTTTACGTGTAAATTTCTTAGTAGTTGCCTTAAGTGTTAAAAAAAAGGCTTGGAGTGAGCAAGGTAGCAATTCAAATATTTACTCCCCTAATCTGCCACGAAACAGTGCAGAAAAATGTTTCACACTGGTTCATTTTCTAAATATTGCCGATTTTAACATCATTCAGTGAATTTTTCGCAAAATATCGCCAATAGCGCCAAGTTGAACCCAAATTCGAAAAAAAAAATTTCGCCAAATTTGTCGCCAACTTGGCGATATGTCGCCAAGTTGGCGTCACACACTTGGCGACCAAAAGTTTGGCGACATGTCGCCAAGTGGTGGCGCCAGTTCATATCACTTGAGTTTGTATTGAAATTAACATTGATTTACCCCAAAAAAGGGGTAAAAGACCCCTTTGGGAACATTCGAATGCAATCACAAGGGGAGGTGCACAACTAGACCCCCCTCAGAGTCTACATACCAAGCTAGAAGTTTCTACGGCATATAGTTTTTGAGTTATGCGAGCCACATACGCACATACATCCGCACATACGTACATACAGACGTCACGAGAAAACTCGTCGTAATTTACTCGGGGGTGGTCGAAATTGATTTTTTGGCTGTTTGTATGTTGTTAGGTACATATGCACGTGCTGACAGGTCGAAAAAAGTACGCGACATTCATTCAGGGGTGAGCAAAGTCAAAATTTAGACCGAAATTTGAGTGAAATTTTTTTCGTGATCACAATACTTCCTTTACTACGTAAAAGGAAGTAAAAAGACATTTAGACCTCAAAAGTTGATGTCAATTTGTTCTATTAAAATTTACAGGAGCTATTGTACTTATGTTCTGATGAAAAAAACCTTTTTTAGATATTTTTGAACTTGAGTTTTTGTGTGCGCATCCGTAAAAACTCAAGAAATGGCAAAACACAAAGTTTCGTTTTTAACAAAAAGAATAGGGTAGTTGTGACCTATTGAATATCCCTTTTTTAACTACTAGATATTGTTAAGAGGCTTACAAAACACAAAAATTCACCATTGCCGAATTTTAAAACACAACGGTTGATTCTTAATGATTTTTTTAAAAACTCAAGCGCAAAAAAAGCGCGCCTTGAAACCGAAGTCCGTGACTTCAAATGGCAGTAACTTTCAGCCTTTCATCCATAAAAATAGGATTTTTGCTATATTATCGTTTAATTGCGTGATTTTCTCCTTCCGTAATCAATACCTTAAAGTCTACTAATTCACTATTTAAAACTGAATTTATCAAAGAGCAATCCAATACCCTGCTAGGGGTGATTGTTTTGATATTTTTTAGCGAAATCCGTAGTCAAATTTTTAGAACGCATCACTTGGCGAGAAAAAAAAAATACGGCAGTGCAGAGCGAACAACAGTGCGGAAGCCGGAGAAACCGGTTTCTCGAGCTCTCGCATCTAAAGCTTCTCGCTCTTTCTTCGCCTAGTGGAAAGTTCAAAAGCGCCAACGACTGCCGAGTGACGTCACAGCTGCTTGAAATTAAAAAAATATTTAAAAAAAAAACTACTTGTCGCAGCGCAAAATTTTTTTCGCCGTTGATGTTCATGTATGTTGCTCTATCATATAAAAATAAAATTGAAAAATCAAAAACTTCTCTATTATCTTTTTATCGCTGCTATAAGAGCTTGAGTCTTTTCCTATGTGTTATTTTTAAGCTCTTGAAACAGAATTTCGGATGATATGGCAGTTAGCAAGGCTGTAGGTCATTAATAACTCAATTTCATAAAATAGCATTTTCCCATTTTTCATCATTTTTGTTTTTGGGCAAATTGCAATCATAGGCTGAATATCTAGACATATCCTTGGCAGTATAAAGAATGGATTTTCAATTACTACTTATCATATTTTCAATTACTATTGTTATCATTTACATGGTGGAAATAATTGCAATATTCAACTCTGTCGATTTCGTTATCGCTTTTTAGAATAATGGCTTTGCAGTCCCATAAAACATCGTACACACCCTATTAACTGTTTTATTCATTATTTATCTCTTTTATTAATTATTTTTATATTTATTTTTTTGAAAAAGGAAACAATGCTTTTTATGAATTTAAAATACTAACGACACCTTGCCAAGTGACATATCATCCGAGATTCTGTTTCAAGAGCTTAAAAATAACGCATAGGAAAAGACTCAAGCTCTTATAGCAGCGATAAAAAGATAATTCTTTTTGTAAAAAACGAAACTTTATTTTTTGCCATTTCTTGAGTTTTTACGGATGCGCACACAAAAACTAAAGTTCAGAAATATCTAAAAAAGTGTTTTTTCATTAAAACATAAGTACAATAGCTCCTGTAAATTTTAATAGAACAAATTGACATCAACTTTTGAGGTCTATGTCATTTTTTCTTTGATTTCACGTTGAATGGCGTACACATTTTTGATCTGCAATATCCATTTGAAATTCGTTTGTCTCAAAAATAAAAATAACGTTTTTTAGTTAAGAAAAGTATGTTCTTTCGAATTCCAATGATGTAAAGAAAATTGAAATTCAAGATGACCCTTTTGAGATATTGCCCTTTGAAATTGAGAAAAAAGAAATTTGACTGGAATTTCAACTCGCATAATTCAGCAATTATTTGAGCTATCGAGATGCCACTTGCACACCTTTCGGACGAACTATCAGGCTACAAACGAGGAAAGAATTAGCTTCAAAAAGTCATTCTCTCAGCAGATACAAGCTGATAACGATGGTCAAAATTTGCCAAAATACGATTTTTTACCAACTTAGGCTGCAAATTGCAAAAAATCTACAGTGCGTCGTGGAGCTTTTATTACACAAGTAGGCTATTCTACCCTAAACAGTGATCAGAATCACCAAATTTGAGCCTGATAATCGTCTTAGGTCGCGAGCAATTAATGCACAAACTTGACGATTTGGTCATTTTTTTCAAGACACGAAAAAGAGGCCTTTATAAAATAATTTTTATTGGCTGAACCATAAGGCTTATGGAACTATAATTTGGTATGGTTTCATGTAAGGCCCCTATATAGACGAGCCGGCGCATCAAGATTAAGTTTGACCACTTTGGATCCAGAACGTGATTGAGAAATGTCTTTTTCGGTGAGTGGTTGTCTTTTCTGGCGAGTTATCGCGTTTTGGTAATTTTTCACGTAAATTTAACAAAGCTTGGCAATGTCCCGAAACTTTTTCTGGTAACCCTAGCGCCGCAACAATGAAAACTGAAAGTCACAGTTCATACGTTGGATCCAAAGTGGTAAAACTTAAGCTTGATGCGTCGGCCTGTATATATAGCGGCTCTAGTTTCATGCAAGTCTTATTTATATGTACATCCAAAAAAATTTTCATCAAAATCGGAGGGGGTCGAGTGGGGATTTTCTCGAAATTTGGGACACTTAACATGGAATGATCCTAGTGCAAAAGGATTAAGTATTTTTATTTACAAGCAGTTAAATTTAAAATATGTATTTTAATGAACAAAAACGACAACATCTGCATAGGTTAGTAAATCATGCAGTCACTTCCTAATTAAAATGAATAAAATGCTAAGTAGAAAAAATTATCACATCGCAAACAATTACTACTAAATCGTTGATAAAACACAAAACGTATCCATTAATTTTCTGTTGTATATACAAAAAACTAAATGCTGTTACGAAAAAGATTATGATTTTTTTAGGCTAACTGACATTCTAATCGTTACTAAAGAGTGTGGTTTTGAAAACTTTTGCCTCATTCTACTACGCTTGCAGTTCAAAGTTTTAGAAATATGATGACATCTAGTTTTAACGTACTGGTTTGCAAGAAATTTTATCTGTTGAAATACATGTGTCTATTATTATCTTCGTGCTTGGTCTTTGAAAGAAATAAAAGAAAAATCCAGTCACCAAATGGCGGCGGCGGCGGCGGCGCAAAGTTCAAGGGAGAATTTTATTCTCCTTCGAACTTCCGTAGAGAGTGATCGTTTCCAATATCTATGGAATGAGCGCAAATGGCAAACGATTTGACGACGATAGATAGTCTCTAAAGAAATGTTAAAAACAACGAGCTAGACCAAGGCTTCACTAGATAGCGTTTTATACAGGCTGCTTCATTACTCAAAACATCAATGGTAAAGATTTGCCAGCTAGAGAGCGCTGAACGAGGACCACCCAAATGTTTGTTTACATTTATTAGCATGTTGTTTCTGCTGTAGAAAGTGATGTTTATCCTATCTTTAAGGGTTAAAAAATATTGATATAGTTAACTGAAGTGGAGTACAGAGTGAATTGATGCCGAAGGCCCTCTTAGTACTGCTTTTTAGGGGAAGTAAATTCCCTGGTAGAATCCTAGTTTACGGTCCGGGTTTGGCGATTTTGCTTAAAGTCGCCAAACAATCCAATCAGCCAATGATAATTCTATGGTTGCCATTTTGCTTAAAGTCGCCAAACAATCCAATCATCCAATGTTAATTCTGTGGTTGCCAGATTTATTCATTTATCGCCGGACCATAAACTAGGATTCTACCAATTCCCTTTTCAGGTAAAGTTGGGCACAACTCATGATTCCGTCATACGACATTCATTCATCTGTTTACTTTCTTCAAATTAACAACATATAGCAATGGCGTTCAATTTTGACATCTCTGCATTAATAAAATATACGCTTATATTCGCAGCCGATAAATAAAAATGTAGCAATGAAATAATATTGTTCTATTTACTATTTTGTTTCATTATTGTTGCTCACACGATCTTAATTGCTACGCAAAAGCTCAGATGTTTATTTTGATAGCGTTGACCCATCAGAGCGATAAATGGCGAATCTATTCGTAGGGACATTTCCTTTTGATGCCCCAGAATGAATGCCCTGCAATGAAGCGATTGGTGTTCAACGGAAAGACGATTGACAACATAACATATTAATTTCTTTAGTAACAACGAAATGAGCATATATAATCGCTTGGTACTAAAGAGCAAGTAAAAAAAAAATAAACAAAACTACAATTTAACGACGACCAACTGTAAAATTTTGTTTTCATTTACACAAAAGAAAAAGGTAATGTTCTTTTTATGTTAAATTTCACACATTGATAATATTTCGATAATTGGGAATCTGGTGTGGTTGCCAAATTTTTGGCGATAATTACTTTATTTTGTTGCTCTTTGGTTTATGTTTGCGAAGGAAGTATTTCCCTCGCTCATAAATTGGCCACAAAGATTTAACGCCAATAGGGAAAGATAACCAGACTTCCAATCACCGAAATCTTCCCTTTTTTGTTTCTAATTTCACACATACGTTTAATACTTGAAAGTAAAATAATGGGCCAACTGAAAAAAAGCTGCTAAATAATGTGAGAATTCTTATTAAAAAACTCGCCAAATCAACTTTAAAAGCTCCATTAGCATGTAACATAATAAGTTTAATAAATATATCGAGCCAAAATGCAAAATAAGAGAAAAAAAGCAACCATGAAGACGATGCAAGCTTAAAATTTTAATCTTCGCTTAGGTGGTAAGAAAATACATCGCCAAGTTAAAAAACGTACGTATAACTGAAACGTACATATTACCAAAGATCTCGGTTATTGAATTATTCCCAAAAGCTTTACGGAGAACAAATTCTTGATGTGCTTTTCAAGACATTAGTGCCATAGTCATTCCAAAATGTCCATTAAAATGTAAAAAAATCGCCAAATAAATTAATTTGACCATCTAAACTCATCAAAAGTTTTGATGGAACTATCGTTCCAAAATCGCCATTTATCGCTCTGCGGTGCCAGTGTCGTTTCATAGTTTAATTATAATTCGAATCAATTAAAATGAAAAATAATTCGCTAACTAATTAAAACAAGCCGTTAAAATGCAGAATAAACCAGCAAATCGAACAAGCTATTAAATGACGTTAAAATATAATAAAATAGAATTGAATGCCAAATTGTAAAATTGTCGCCAACAAATTAAATTTTAATTTTGTCTTTTATTATCTGATTTGTATATAATGTTAGTTACCACAAAATTCGATAGATGTCGCTAGGCGACATCTATCCGTTTTTATCCCAAGGATTTTGATCAAATGAAACAGCCTGTATAAAACGCTATCTAGTGAAGCCTTGGCTGGACTTAGTCTCGTCGTCATGGTAATCTGGAAAATCAAAGGAACATCAACGACGGTCATATGAAAGCAATCGTGATTGCTCATTTAAGAGAGAGAAGGGGGAAAGGGGGCGACGACTTTTGCTGATATTGTGTCAAATAAAAACAATAGCAAAACCTCCAAGAGTCACCAAACGGACTTGTCATTGTTTTTCGACAATGAAGGACTTTATTGAAGGATATTAAGCATCGCCAAATTTTTTTGAATCATTTTGAGTTGTGATTATATTATTTTAAGGTACTTTTCCGTTAAAGGTTTTCCACGTTGCGAATTTTTAATTTTTGGCAATTTTAATTCATTTATCACTACTAAAAATTTCGTAGTTGGTGCCGAAAAAAACTTCAGTTTCTAATTTCAAGGATTACCATATTTTAGTGCATATCTGCCGTGCTAAGCACAAAAGTCGTATCTGCACTTTTTAACAAAATTGAGTTTTCGCCACCAGGTGGTTCTTTGTAACGTGTATTTTACCCACATGCAATGTTTTATGGTCATTTGAGAACAAAATCATTCTTTGAAAATTTCTGAAAAAGTATCATCCAAATCAAATACATGAAGGAGCGAAACTTGAAAGAGTTTGTCTCAGTTTGAGCTCGACTGCAGCACTTTTGCGCTTAGCACGGCAGATATGGAAATTTTACTTGCAGCCTACTTTGGAATCATTCTAATTTAATAACCAGAGCAAAAGAACCAAGCCGAACCTTGTCAGTACTTCCATTCACTACGTATACGGAAGTAAAGTAGTTTAAAAAATTACCTTCTCTACCGTGGCTGTGAATCCCACTATCGAAAGTTGCACATTCCTGAACAAAATATAAAACAATTTGAGAAGCAAGTGTTAAATAATTAGCTTTATATCTGTTTGACAACATGTTATTGTTTACTTCAAAAAGTATTCTGCAAGGAGAACCAACAAAATTTAGTTTCTTGCTCACTTTGATGGCTTTACAGTCATAACAAGGCTGAACTCGATATCAGTTTGTGGAAATGTTCAATAACAATTTCTTCTTTGTTTTTTTTTAAATTCTCTTTCAAAACTTTTTTTCTGATATAATAGGGAAGTTTTCGTTTTTTAAATTTTATTTTTACATGATGGAACAACATACATGATCATCATCGGTGAAAAAAAAAAAAAAAAAAAAAAAAATCCGATGAGACAAGGTTTTTTTTTTTTTTTTTTGAATAATTTTTAAAGTTTAAGCGATGGTGACGTCAAATGGCTCATTGATTTTTCGCCAGAGCGCCAAGGCTGGAGCAAGAAACTACTTATCGGCCCGAACGGAAACCGGTTTTCCGTACTTTCAGAAGGCAGTTTCCGCGGGCTGCTGGAAAAGGGTAGAAGTCGCCAAGTTCTGCCTCGTTAAAAATTTGAGTATGGTTTTTGCCGCAAAAAGTTTAAAACAATAAACTCTGACACCCGTGCCAGGTTTTTGGATTGCCCTTGGACGAATCCTAGATCCACAGGGAATTAAAATTGACTTAAACTAATTGATGACGGAAGAAAAAAAAATCCGCAATGAAACGATAGTATAACGGAAATATAAGACTTTTGTAGATGAAAGGCTGAAATTACAGCTATCTGACGTCACTGGTTTCGTTTTCAAAGCGCGCTTTTTTACGTGTCTGTGTTTTAAAAATTCATTCAAATTCAATCGTGTTTTAAAATTCGGCGATGGTGAATTTTTGTGTTTTGTGTCTTAACAATATCTAGTAGTCAAAGTAAGAATTTTTAATAGGTTGAAACTTCCCTATTTTAACTTTTGCTACCTCTCCTTTTTTTTCTGATCTATCACAATAGAGAGAACATGATTGAGCTGACATGAAGCAAATGAAAGGACTGGGTTAAATGTAAGTGCAAATTTACTAGCGTTTAGAGAAACAAAGCGTAGGAAATAGCAGAGCGAAGGACCTGCCCAACGCTCTGTACTCACTTCGCGCAGAAAGTGGGCAAGGGGGCCAATCCTAACATAGTAGGGATCTTTAGGACAAGGAGCGCCTAACCAGCAAGCCTTTTCTTGCCGGCAGGGTGGAGAGAGTAGCTAAAAGAGAGAAGACCATTGGCCTCGGGGTGAGGTCCAACCTAGCGGAAAGCTGGTTGGGCTGGGGCTAGTGTGGGAGATTGCCATTCCTAGTAAGGTTACTCCGCTGAGAACCGAGGGAGTAGGTGATGGAAACCTAGTACCACCGTGGTAGAAGGTGTAATGAATTTGATCATGAATTAGTGGATTAGGGTGGTTCTCACTGAGAATCACCCTAACCAAGCGTGACTTTTTCACCAAGCTTGAGTCAAGCTTGGTGAAAAATTTTGGGGATGTATCCACGATATATAGGAGGTGATAACTTGAAGGTTAGCATCGTTGTAAAGAGTTTTGTTGGAGACATACCAAGGGGCATTGAAGATTTTTCTAAGAGTTTACGCTTTGAAGAACTTGTATAAAAAAAGACTCGCCTATAAAGTTTACAAAATTAGATTCAGAAAGAGGAATACTGGTAGTACTTTCATTGTTTTACCGAGGACCCGGACTTCCTTTCAACATTTCAACAAGACTTTAATATTTATCTATATTGCTGTAGGGGTCGAGATGGGCAACTATTTCGCGATGAACCACCATGCTTTGAAACAGACTTTTTTCTTCATTCTTTATTTTCCAACAATTTCTTTTTATATGACTCGTTTTCCCACACTTGTCGCATTTTATCCCTTTTTTCTTTTTTTGAGAAATAAAGATTAGGCTAAAACTTCTTAAGAAACTTTCTGTAAGGAAAAGGCGATTTTCTTCTGCAACGAGATCACTGATGATTGTTC